>JALPQI010030733.1:0-135433 GCA_025490895.1 Thaumatotibia leucotreta | reverse complement strand
CTTGTTATAATGGTTTTCATAGTTGTCTGGTGTCAAATATGTAATTTTTTGAAACAATGACGCACATTTGTCCGATCTCTGATCATAATATTGTCTAAATTTATTATGGCGGTATAATATTTACTCTGAATCGTGTTCTCGTAAGTAGGTAGTCTAAAAAAATACACAGCTTATTAAGTAGGTAGGTTTACTGAAAGTTAAAGCTGCTCTACGGATATTAGGAAAACTCAAATAATAAATTAAAAATTATCAGATTTGTTATTTCATACGATGGCTAGTTTCAGGGTAATTGACAGGTAATTATGTAAGTATGTATGTATTCTTACTAATAGTAGATATCCATAACCAAATAGAAAACAAGTTAATAAAGAAACTAGAATTTTTCGCAACAAGGGAATAAGTCTCTCTATATTCAAGTTTACTTTTTTTACAAATACCGATGACATGGATTCATAGCTCGTCACTGCTCTACAAAACGAATTTATTCCCATTTCGCAGGTAAAAATGGATCTTAGGACACTAACAATATCGACTTTATTTTCAGCGCTCGAAAGATTCCAACTACACAAAAACATATGATGTTGTAAAAACAATTCAACTGTATGTATTCGAGAACAGTGAAGTCTTCCGATATAAATAACAAAAGCGCATCAACTGTTACGAGCACCGGCAGTCACTCTTTTGTTTCCATTTTTGTCGCAATATTAAGAGAAAGCTGTATGCGTTTTTGGTCCTACGAAAACACTCGTTTGCTTCAATGTCCTACGACTGTCATTGGTGAAAAAAGAGTACAAATTGAAGGAGCCAGGACATAACTAAACACTACTAACATTTAGCAAAAGCCCTAAACCGCTTTCGCAAAAGAACAATAAAAATGTTCCACGTAATACAGTACGGGCGTCCCGCGGGGGCCGGATAAAAGTGTATCCCGGCGATGATATTAGGGTCCTGGCACATCGGCGATATGCGTGCGGAATTTCTATTAGGTACCTAAAGGAGCGTTTTGCTTTATGTTCTGCGAGCTGCGCATACCGTTGGAACGAATGGTGAACTTTCTGTTCCTTTGATAAAATATTTGCGGGCGCTGAGAGTATTTTGTCTGGGACCAATGGGTAAGGTCCGAAGCACACCTTTATGTTTTTATGTAAGTAGGTACTAGAAACGACGCTATACTAAGAAATGAGAGGTGGATATCACTATCAAATTTAAGCTGATAGCTCCGTCTTTATACTTACGTAAAAACTTACAGGTATAAGGCTGGCTTAAGGCTAATTCTAAAAACGTAGCTACTTATACCTAATCGCAAGACTCTGTTAATAAACAAATTAAACGTATATAACTAAAAAAACAAGGGTTTAAGCCATTTACATTTAACTAGAAATCTACAATAAATCAATGACAAATTATGTTCTCTATGACAACTTTTCCTTTTTTAGGGTTCCGTAGTTTTTTCTTCCCATACATGTTTACACGGTCAAGTTCATAAAAATAGTTACGTCACACATTTTTTCACTTCAATCTTAATGTAGCTCTATTATTTAATATTTACTTGTTGGTTCGACGTTCCCCTTGATAATAAGTCGCGTTTGGCTCTCAACGCGGATCAGCAGTAGCGGAGCCGCGGACATCGCAATATGAGATGAAAGGGATGCTCTCCCCGTATCACAAATAAGCCTCCCTTATTTTACGATAACAAGTTTACTGAATTGGCCATTACAAGTTCTGGTATAATATTGTTCCGGTTTGCCTCCAGGTATGAGAAAACGGCCAAGTGTAGGTAATATTGATTTGATTTATAAGGGTTTACAGAGTAATACCTAGATAGGTATTGACTAATATGTCGAATGTACATAAGCGTGTGGGCTGTCAATAGAAAGGTCTTTGAAAATGATATAAAAATTTCTAAAACACATTTTTATTTAATCGTTTTCAAGATAAAGACTCTCGAAGTCTTGAAAAGTGTGTCCCCACCGTGAGACCATCCGTGATCTCCATTCAAGCACTTTCCGACCCTATCGGCCATCTGCTCTGCGTGCACAGCCTGCCCATTGCTACTTCAGCAGGCCTAGCCTCTTATCGTTTTTCGTATACGATTGCAGCCTAGCATCTTAGCCAGGCCTGCAGCTTGTTAAACCAAAGGGCTGTGTCGGCGACTTTAGTTCGTCTACAGAGCCTACAGATTGTATCGTAATACTAAATATAATTTGGGAACGCGTGTACACAACTAAAATTAGCAATATACTATGAAGGATTTTGTTTCATTTGTCATAATTCATATTACAATGTGGGTGGAGACAATTGAGTGGGCCAAACAGGAAAATTTCATCTGTACCTTATGTGTATACGAGTATAAACAGTTTTTGTAAGGATAATAATTACGTATGTAGGTACACAACGATTCAATATTTTTGGATACATATTTTGCTAACTGGTTTTTTGTCAGTCTAGGAAAATTCCTAGACTGACAAAAAAACCACAAATCGCAGCTTTAATAATAAACCGTCATAACTCAAAATTGTCAAAAATTGAGTTAATGTACTAAAACGCAATATTTTCCATAGCTTTACCCGGTCTCTTTCTCAGACCCGTCAAAATAGCGTTAATGAGAGAGATGGCATGAGTTGCTACGTTCAAATCACGCGATTCAAGTTGTGCTAAAGAGGCTAACTTCAATTATGATCCGATACATGAATAGGAAGGATGCTCATGATGAGAGACATTTCGATGCCTTACTGTATAAAAAAATAGTAAAAGTTATTTTAGAGTTTGTATTAAAAAAAAGGTAAATTCGAAGTTAACGCGTTTTATGACAAAATATTTATTGGAACTAAATGGTTCATTTCAGATTATATCGTTTTAACAGTAACAACCGTCGATTTTTTTGATTTATGCCATTATATTAATCATATTTAAAAAAATATTTTATCATAAAACGGCATTATTTCGGCAAGGGTTTTTTCTAAGCTCAATTTATTATATTTATCACACTGATTTCGTTTTAGTTTGAATGTAATATCCAAGTAGACACTATGAACAACGCAATTAATATAATACTTTAAGACATTAACAAAATGTAGTAACAAATACAATAGATTGACCAATTTCTCAAACTTTAAACTCAATTTCTCAAAATTCACGTTTTTTGAGTTATGACGGTTTATTTTTAAAGCTGCGAAATGTGATTGTGTTAATTTTTGGGAAAAAGATAGCATCAATACGACTGAAAATTAAATATTCACACAATCTTTTTCTTACATTTTTGCATTATGACAAAAAGCTTTAAAGGTCATTAAGAATTATTTCACAACCCTTAACATCCGCTGTACAGGTATTTAAGTTAGTGGACACGAGTAGGGTACTTCTCCTACTCGTGTACCGAAACAAAATTTTTCTTCCACTTTTTTGGCGTGATTATTTAGTTAATATGCATTCCTGAACCAAATTGCCTAGTACTAATAACGGCCAATGAGCTATGCTGCGGATATACAGAAAGACGGACATAGTGAAACTATAAGGGTTTCTAGTCCAATACGAAATCCTAAAAAGGTTAGAACCAAAAGATGGACATAGCTACTGAATAAAAAAACATTGGTTATAAATTGACAGACGTTATTATTTTTATAATATCAATCCACAGTGCAGAAACTTAGACGGTAAAGGACACAAGGGAAGCGCATCGATGCTTTGGAAATGTGGTGCTGGCGAAGGATATGGCGGATCTCGTGGACACAACGCCGTACTAATTGTGTCTATTAGGAACTAAATATTGCAGAGAGAGACTGTAAACAATTTTTCATTCTCGCATTTTGAGCTGCTACAGTCAGATGGTCACATTATGCGTAGGAATGATAACGCCATGGACAGACTTGTTGTTCAGGGTAGTAGAGTGAATGGAACTAGATCTTGTTGATGCTTCCCTATGCGGTGGTCCGATCAGATCAAATTTCTCAACGAGTGCCCCCGGAATCTTGCATTGGTTAGAAAGAGAGAGAGATCGCGGGGAAAAGTACGGAAAGACAAACAGCATCCATATACATGACTGCTCTGACAAAAGTATACTACTAAAAAGAAAATCGATACATAGCGTAACCAACAAAGTTTTCACTAATTAAGTACTTATACCGCGTGTAATTCTAATACGGACTATTTATAATAATCAATTATTGAAAGTTTTTTTCAGGAAATCTAGTTATGGCACTTATGTTATCCTTGAAATTACCTATCAACGAGCGTGTAACTTTGGCCACAATGTTTGGAATGTTAATAATGTAAAAAAATTATTCTATTCCCTCCCCCATTTAAAAAAAAATCTAGGTCGAAGGCGACAACGGCGCTAAAGCAATATCTTTAATCAACGTTTGCCGTATAACCTGTGTATAAAACCCAGTAAATGCAGTATTTGTGAATATTATACGCGGTGAAAGCTCTCGCCGTTATTTTATTCAATTTGGCTGGACTCTGCGTGAAAAAAAGCCATCCGTTTTCAATTAACCTCTGAAGCGACAGGATTTAATAAAATATAATTGTTGCAGCTGTCAAAGGAATAATAGAGGGGATTTCAAACAAAGCCTTTTAGTTTCATGCATCGCTGAAATACGTGTATCAACTATAATTGAATCATTTAATAAATAACATATAATGCTATTATACTAACGAATGCCCAAAAAATTGTTTTACAAGTACAGAGTAGGTACAGTACCGTTAGATCGTAATTGATAATATAATTATATTATCTTCAATTTAAAGCTCCTGCAGATTTCTTTAGAATGAAACCGCAACATGGCAAAGTATACTAACTAACTAATACTACTAAAACAATATAGGTAAGCATTGATTTTATTGGCTAAAGGAATTCGACTGAGTATTCTATCGTAAAACACGCTTAGGTAGGTACGGAGATTTAGTTTCTCCATGCAATTATAGTTTTTCCTGAAGCAAAGCCATCGCATTATAGTGTACATACATAGTTGTAAAATACATTGCAACACAATACTATTACTTAATGTGACTGATCTGATAAAGTACATAGAAAGTATTCTACACATGAAATAAGATACGTCGTTTGAAAATTAGTAATGTTATATTTCGCCATTTTTTTTTAATAAAATCAATATAATGTATCTTACAATCATTTAAAACATAATTATATTGAATGTAGTTATTTTTATCTAATTTTATAACATAATAATGAACATTAATCCGGCGAAACAGGAATCCGGCGAATCGGGAAGTATTCATACATAAATAAGAGATTTATTGATTAGGCTACAAATATTGACAATAATTTACAATTGTACGTAATGCAGATTATATGCTATGAGGAATAACGCTCTGTTTGATATAATTTTCTACCAAATAAATGTTAAGAAAATCCCATTTTTCATCCTATAATCTGTGGTTAGTTTAGTTTACCCAACCCTCGCAAATCCTTACCCAATAGATATCTATCGCGTATTGGTTTTACGTTTAGGTGAGTTGATTTCACGGACCACTGGGCAACTCCATTCTACGGCGGGCATTACGTTGGTAGTTAATTCTACACTGTGTAGTATTCTTAGGTGATTTCCATGACTATGTACATATTACTAGATAGATGCAAAGTACATACTACAAAGAAATGGAAACTGCGTTTTTTTATAGGTTTGACTACCGATATGCAAATGTGAAAGCACATTCGACAATAATAACCAGTGTACAGTACTCGTAGATGCAAAAGGAAATTTAGCAAATGAAACAAAAATACACTTATCTTCAGCCAAGAAAAGATACACACGTATCTAAATACTAACTGGAATCTAGATCCCGAATATACAATTACATACTTAAACTGGACGCAAATTTTCCAACAATATTACTATATTCTTAAGTTGTAAATGTTTGTTGTTGTAATGTCTAAAAGATTTGTAAAGTTGTGCACCCGATAAGTTAATATCTATACGTAAAATAACTTTATGCTTACCTTTACGATCCCGAAGGTACCATCTCATAAACATAGTTCGTAATGAAGTATAAGAAGTTCAAAGTTCTGGACTAAAATATTCATTTTCTCCACACATACTTTACAATATATCGAAAGATCTCAGCACACACTCTCGAGGGGTCAAACTACGCTGCACTAAAATTCATAACTTCATTTTGCTCTATCTGACTTCGTATTAGATAGTCGAATTTTAACAGCACTGCCCATCTGCAAAGTTAGGATGGAACTTCCGCGGCTAAAAGCGAGGGTTATGATGCCTAGATTGAATTTTAGAGAGAATTTCTAGAATGTTCTCTACTAGGTATTTGAAAGTATACAAACTACTTGTATAATGGTGAAAGCGAGTGTAAAATATTTGCGAGAGTTCGTAGTTCATGAGTGCATAGATATGCTAATTTTAAAACAACAACCACACTTATACAAAGTTGGTTGTTCTATTCTTAGTGTTTCTTAGTCGTTGGTTATTTAAATTACTAAACGAATTACTTTGACGTCATTTGCCATCTGTTTTATTATTTGTGTAATTACGAACGATTATGATTCTCTCTCATGGTTAAATTTCGCGAATGCTTATGTTGTTTAATAGTGTATAATAAGGGTTCCGTAACCGAGGGGTAATAAACGTAGGTAACTAAGCTTCCGCAGGCCCTTTGTCTTGTCTATTTGTCTATCAATGAGCGGACTCAATAACCACATTAGGGAAATTTGAAATAGGTTAGAGTGAATCAACGATAAGGTTTTTTTTTTATAATTAAATTTTTTTAATGTAGGTAATGTTGAGATGCGCTCGGTGTTTCCACGATATTGTACCTATTATGCTAGTGTATTTTAATGATTTATGTACAAGTAAGTTTAATTCTGTATTTTTACTTTATTTTCATGATTGTGGTAAATTTACCTAACTATATTTCTTAAATGATATTAGTATGAATAAAACCGACCAAGAGCATATCGAATAATGCTCAGTGTTAATAAACAAAATCAGCCAGCCTCCGTATAGCCTAGTTGTTAGTGACCCTGCCTACGAAGCAGGAGGTTCCGGGTTCGAATCCCGGCGAGGGCATTATTTGTGTATTTATTTATCACAAATATTTGTTCCTTGGTCATGGTTGTATATGTATTTAAGTATCTATATGTATCTATTTATTATATATATCGTCGCCTGGTACCCACATCACAAGCCTTAATTGAGCTTACCGTGAGACTAGGTTGATTTGTGTAAGATGTCCCAAGATATTTATTTATTTATTATTTAAATTAATTATATTAACAGCAATAACTACTAAATAACTATTTTTGCAATAACTGAAAAAAAATATTCTCCGGTCATACCTATTCTAAATAGCTTTTGCTAAAAATCGTCTTGCCTTGCATACTCGAACATATGACATTCTGGTTTCACCTTTTAAAATAAACAATTTGTTGACCTCTGAAGTTAGTGAATTTAAAACAGTTTTTCTATACCTCTTATGATAAAAAAACGATTTTCGTCACATAACGATACCTCACATCATAGAGTGAAAGTGCAAAAATATCATAGCGAGTTGTTTCCTGTAGAATGACAAAGACAAAATAGTAGAATGAATGTTTAGGATATACGTGTAGAACTCCCGAGTTCTACATCCTAAACATTCATTCTACCTACTATTTTGTCATCGGGATTATTTTACATGCTTGTGCTAAATTCAGCTTCCTAGTATGAATGATCACTGAGCATTACCGCGGATGTATAGTCGGGTGGACAAGACAGCTATCTGGCGTGGTGAAATTATAAGGATTCTTAGTTCACTATGACGGAACCCTAAAAATAGCTTTGCGTAGAGAAATACCAATCATATAAAAAGTTAAATCTACTTATTGTAGTTATAAAGAAGTTGAATACAATTATGTACTTAGCATAAAAATAATAAACCATTAATTTCATTCGTGAGTACATTTTTTTATTTCTTGTAAGCAATAACAATAAAAAAGTATATAGGATAATTGTTTGGGAGTTAAGTTTTGTTTTCGTTCAATTTATTTGTCAACTTTCATATGTGTTTTTTTACGTAAATAAACCTTTTATATTAATTGTCATAAAATACAATAATTATTCTTATAAGTTCTATCTAGTGTAACTATTAAGCATACCGTATCGAACCAGAAACTCTCCCGAGTCATCTCATTTTATCGTAACTTAATATTTGTGTAGGGAAATTGGACCTATGTCAATATTCTCGCAACTTTGAAGGAAATTCTACACGAGCAGTTTTTCTCGTATAAAAGTGTCCAACATGTCAAAAACTTTTTCGAATTCGTAAATGTAACTTTAGGATGGTAAATTTGCCTACATATTAAAGTAAGGAAATGTACTTCTTTTGTTATTGAAGTACCTATACGTGTAATAATATGAATTATTTAAATATTCGTAACAAAATTAAATAATTATACTATGCACTATTTCACAGGACTTGGCAGTGAAGTAAAAACACTTATTGTCGTAGTTTTACCATTTCGCTAGTACATTCAACTAATGTGATTATATAATAGTACATTACTACCGAGGCCGGGAAGTGACTGGTTGCCGGCCGAATATATGTAGACGGCCGAGCGAAGCGAGGCCGGATAGTATTCGGACGGCAACCCGTCACTTCATGGCCGAGGTATGTATAATGCTTTTCTCAAACATGCAATGAAATGAAACAAAAAAATGTGTCTTCTTTCTAAGAAATTATAAGTCAACTACATAACTAAGTCTTTGAAACACAACAAAAGTCAAATACGACACCGACACCTCATTTTTTTTTAAGATTGACCTGTTTGGAAGTTTCAAATTTTTACTTTTAAAAAGCGGTATTAGACGACGCGGTCGGTTGGGTCCAATTAATCGCATGCGATGATCGGGGACCGACGGATCGCGCCGTATAATACTGCTTTATAAATATTATTTTGAGTAGTTATTGTACATTTATTTTAAATTATATAATTTAAATACTTAATTATAACCGTAAAAATTTGCCAATCTTTTTTTTATACGAATATTACTTACAGATAATTATTGGCTAAAAGCCAAGATGCCAGGTCACCACCCTATGTCAAATGAAAATTAAAAAAGAGGCACTTGCCGGCCTAGGCCGGCAACGAGGTACTTCCCGGCCACTTTTTAGGCACGTAACTACAACATTTCATTGCATGTTTGAGAAAATTCATATGTCATTTCATTACTCATTCATATTATTCTTGATTTGTATATGTTAATCTTCATTTGATTGTGTCCATATTTTTCTAAGGACCACCACTTGAATAAAAAACATCGACAGTGTTTTGTTTAATCTCGAATACGAATTGAATTGAATGGTTTAGTTACAAGAGATCAATAGCGAGTTTTTCATATTGATTGCCATTACGACAATGCTGTGTGAATAAAATTTACTGCACTGTTGTATGTGTTTTATTTCTGAAGAGGGACTATCTTTCGTGCCATATATATGTTACAAATGAATATATATATATGTTTTTTTTATAATATACTAAATAACTCAAATTAGCTTAAGTGTGATGATTGAAATATGAAAGTTTTAAACCCGCAATGGAGCATTCCACGAGAATGTCGCTTACGTAACGCGATTCTTTTAGTACTTCTAAAAATGATAGGAACCCGAGTTCTAATGTGGTAATATGTCGGGACTTAACTTACACGTTCACACAGTTCTTTCAAACTTTGAGCATTTATTTATCGTAGGTAGCTGCCAAGATAGTATAAGCGTCACGTAAGCGACATTCTCGTGGAATGCCCCCAATGTGATCATTTCTTTATGTCAACGTAAAATTCGGTTTAATGCTGCATACATAAAAATAAGTGTTTATATAAATATTTATCATTATTACCAACTAAACTCTGAACTCTAACCATTGTCCAATCACGACCGATTGTACATGTGACCTACTATGTACAGTCAATAATCTGCCTTTAACTGAGAAATCTCCCAATTTCTATTCTGGACATGCCTAAGGCCTTACTTTGTAGCCTTGTTACACAGATTAGGACGATTTGGACATTTTCCAGCAATAAAATAATTCTGTTTGTAAAATTGGAGCAACTCTGAGTATTTTGAAAATCGAAAAAAAAATGATGAAATAACTTGCAAACTTATTTTTAGACGTTGCACCTGGGAGAAATGGTTGCGGTCTATTAAAATCATCACCAATACATATAAATTGCAATTAATGTAAACAAACCTTGTGTTCAAAATGATGAAATATTGCAAAAAATTGCAAAGGGTCGTTTATTCAACTCTTACCATACTTATAAGTATACTTAACCATTGAAACAATAAAATATAGGAAGTAAATTTATTTATATTTTAAGACCCGAGCCCGAGCCCGAGGCCTACGTCCAGCAGTGGACTATCGTAGGCTGATGATGATATTTTAAGACAAACAGGTCTTAATCGCGTAAAATTACGTTTAATTATATCCAGAGTGGACGTCTTTCGGCTGATGTGATGATGATGATATCCTGACGTTTTGGGCATGACTTTACACCCGTGGTCGCAGGCAGACTGGCGAGAAACTGTATCAACACCTTCGAGCTGCGCGGGTTTTTCGAACTACCCGCACTTGGTCTTGATTATTCACTTCTAGGCTAGGGTTGTCATTAGGCCTACACACAACACTCACAACATCCAATGGCTTTAAAATTGATGTTTCACCACGCTTACATTTGTAAATCTCGTCAATCATTTGTAATCATAATATGAGTGATAATCGTGAAAGTTTAAACCAATACAGATCTATTTAGTTTTCATTTTATTATGTAATCTCAATATTACTATCTGCACTTGGCGCAAACTGTGTTACACTTGTTAGCACCAGATAAGAGTAAAAGCACAGCAGTATGGTCTCAGTCGTCGGCAAATAATTTTGTAGTGTATTTTTTTACATAACACGTTCTTCGTTTCTATTTTTATTATTGTGAACACAGCATACAGTGACACATCTTCGCCGTGAAATGTTATGTTTTATACGTCCCACACGCTATCTGCAGGGTTGTGTCAACGATGTCCTATGATAATGGCGTTGCAAATCTCATACATTTTTATAGCTTTATTTGAAACAATCTCTATCACGTTTAAAGTAGCTAGTTTTGGGTTAGAATTTATGTATCTGTAATGGTTGGTTCTTGAATATTTATAGAAAGGAAGGCTCGAGGTGGAACCAGTATAATTTTGTGGTGGCCCTAGTGAAATAGGGTATAACTCGCTGGCCTTTTTGAAAAACGGTGTATATACTTGTCCACTTGTTTCCAAGTTATACCTTTTTTCACAACCCTCGGGGAGTTGTACCCTTTCTCATTAGGGCGACTAAAATATTAAAATTAATACTATAAAGTATGAATCTCATCTTGTATAATAGGTATACTATTTGAGTTCAGAAACCACTTCATAACTGTTAGAGCTTTTGTGAAAATGAAGACACCTTGCGGCAAGGCAAGCCCATATAATTCACATGCCATCACTTTCCGATAGTAGTAAGCTATCTTTGTTCATCAAGATATTGTGTTTAAAGGACGAAATTGTTTCAGTACATGGTAGATAGCCTTGTATATACATTTAGGGTGATTTCTTGAAGACTAGCCAAAATAAAAGGAAGAAAGTACTTCAAAAATAACTAATTACTTGTTTTTTCCTTTACTGCGTCAAAGTATTCTTTTTCTGGTTACTACGTGCATCTCCGCCCGCAGCCAGCTTGATCATTGACTCCGTCGCACTTCCATTCATCACCCGACCGTTGTTACAACATCTTTGTAAACCTTATGGTAAGTAACGAAGTAAAGTCTACCAATGTTCAGTTACTTGATTACATCAGTATGTACATCAGTAAGTTGTCAATTCTTCTTTATCTTCCTGAACAAATAATTTTCAATCAAAATTAAACATTCGCACATTAAGTATTACAGGACCAACTAATCGTACTTACAACTTGAATTGTATTTCAACAACTGTTCGAAGCGCCGCAAACAGTTGCGCACATTTTTGCACAGTCTTCTGCTACCTCGTTTCTCTTTTCATTAAAAGCACGCAACATTTAAGTTTGAGGTCTTCAAAGCTTTCGGCTCCTTGCGTGGTTCGGTACGTTGGAGTTTGTTCCTATTCTGCAAAGGGGAGGAATATACACTTGCTTCACACATGCCTTGTACCGCACGTAAACGTTCCCCGTAAACGTTTTAACGCGGCGGTCTCATTGGTTGATAATGGAGACCTAGGCTCTCCGAAACATGTCTCGCGTAGTGACTAAATACACGTGATTTTAACCGGTTGCCGCTCGATACAACTAACGGTATTGCTACAACCCTCGGTCAACGGTTCATGAGGTATTGTAAGCTACCCTCTCGTTTGTAAAATGAATGTTTTTTGCATAGACATATAAATTTATAGACCGAGTCTATTATTATCTGTGGGTGACGCCGGCAATGCCTGTCAACGGCCTTTGTTTGGGTATACTAGTGCACCTAAACCGCAAATAGTAAAAGTGATTAAAATAAAGCTTTTCATGTATATTTCTGTTCGATAAGTGCACGGAATGTGATAAAAGTGATGACTTGTGTGGTTCCAGGGTATAAAAACCGCCAGGGTTACTTGAATGAACAAAATAAAGACATTACGTTTCACCGGTAATTTAGTTTTGACTTGAATTTTAAGATTTCGAACCTTATTAAGGTAAAAGTAACTGAAAATCTTATTCAATATTTGTTGCCGGATACATGTGTGTAGTTTTGTGAATTAACCATTCGTATTTGCATTCGTAATGTAACTTATAAATAGTGGGATTTAAATATTTGTATCGCCTAGTGTTGGACTTAAGAGACCGATCGTGATATCGATAAATGTATTGACAGCCAACTCAGAAAATGAATCGATGTTTTTAGTTTCCAACAGGTTTCCACAGGACACTGAACAATGGCTATTATGGGTCAAAAATATCAAAAAGGCAGACGACTGGTGCTCCGCACATTTTTAAGCTGTTCTTTCAGGCAAGGGTACACGCATAAGTGTCTACATTCTGACGTAGTACCCACCATATTTGGTAATCATCCAATGTCATGTCAACCAGAAAGTAAATTAAGTTTAGTTTAATAATGACACTCATGTGATACTTGTGTAAAGTGATTAATTATAAAGAAGCCATCATATGAAAATTGTTAGGTATGCTTTAAGGGATGATAAGTTCCATAAAACATGTTATAATGAGGGTTTTCTGAAATGCCGTTCACCAGGGCGGCAGCACTGAGGCGTCAGGTCCAGAAACTTGTCTAAATTGTCAGAGCGCCTATAGTTTCGTGTTTAAATGATTTGTACGAGTTAATAAAATTATGTACAAAAATAAAATGGCCTTCTAGTTAGTTTTTCTTTGAGGCTAGATAATTGTGTTTCTTCGCGGGACCTTACCGCTAAGTGGCGCCAACTAGTGGCATACGTTTTAGACAGAACACTTCTTATGACATTTGACATTTTAATTAAAGAAAATATTTCATTAATTTTGTGATTTTATTTTTATCCTAAAATGTAGATTTAGAAATCATGACATATTAAGGATCACAGAAGATCGTGATTCTGAGTAGGAAATAAGGTTTATTCCTACTGTATTCGCTACCTAATTTGGTAAAAATATTATCATTGCCGATAAAAGCATACGATGAAGACTGGACAACACTAAATAGTAATGACATTTTTATCTAGTCAGGTTGGAAGAAAATGGAGTCATTGATGGAATTCACGACCAAGTAGAGCTACCTTATTTGTCTCTTTTACCTTAAGGAATACATCTTGAGATGGTAAAGGATGACAATAGTTTGTTCAGGTATGTCTTCATACACGGAATCTTCCCTATATTTTATCTGTGATTTTTTGTAACGTTTGTGTCTACGTAATATGTGGCCTAATAGGGTAACCACGAAAAAATATTTAAATGAGGGGTTATTTTTTCACGGAAATTAAATCTTTGCCTAGCTCGTGTCTGGAAAGAATTTGGCTGATCTGCAAAAATTCAACCTGTAGGTATACAATACTAATGTCAGTTTAGAAAATGAATCGTTGTCACGAAAATAAAATTGTGCAGTTTATGACACCGATCTTCGTCGTATTTTATACGATTTCTCTTTACGTAAATTACCTACTTACTAAGCAATCCTAATCACAATGTTGCTTTCGTATAGAATTAAATATTTTGCATCTCTACCTGCCTTGATATTTTATTCATCGTTTTAATATGTACTTATGATGTTACGGAGCACCGATTTTAAATCCTTTACAAGTAATAAATTCACCGTACCCTTTAATATTGTGATCAAATAAAAACTACAATACCGAGGAGTACTGATGCAAATTATGTTTGCCCGAGCGCGCCCGGAGAGTCAACATGGCGTGGATTTGGGAGAAGTAACGACTTGATCACATTCACAATACGGGAATTTTTATTTACTTCTATTTTCGCTGACATTTCTTGCAAATAACATACCTACAATAATTTGTGTTGTAACGTATTTACACAAAATCTAATTCAAACACATTTGCGCTCGAATAATAAATATGTTAGATGTTCTGGTATTCGTACACAACTATCACATCCATGTTTACGGTGTTTGTATAATGTAACGCACTTCCTTTGAGCTATTTACCTTCGGCCAGCCGTACACCTTGTAAGTTCATACGTAAGTTATAGGGACGGGGCTATACTAAGGAATGAGATAGTGATATTCACCTCTCATCCCTTAGTATAGCTCTGTCCCTATTACTTACGTTAGAACTTATATACAGGTGTACGGCTGGCCTTCGTCCAACAGATAGTTATATTAACAACATTTAATTGTATCAAAAATTATACACATTACAATTATATGTTCTTAGTAGTATTATATGTTCTTAATTCTTATTATGGATATTATCCATAATAAGAATCCAGATGTTAATCTTGTATCATCTTGCAATGTTTTGATACGTCATTCGTTAGGTAATGAATAATCACAATAATATTATATGTTGTGAATAATATTTTTATTATTTCAAGTATACCTAATTAATGATTCTCGCTAGTATCAAAAAAATAATTTGTTTTGCCAGAAAAATACTACGTAGGATGCCCTGAAAATTTCGGGAATTTAATACATAGGAACGTATATTTGACATGTGTTATACCTCTTTCTTACAAGCATAGTCTCATTATTCGAAAACACTGGCCACTTAGAAAAAAAAACAATGTCCGATTTTCAATTGTTTTTTAAAGTCGTTGAGTCGCTGGTGAAAATGGAGCTGTCCCGCGAAAGTTTTAGAGCAATGATTTATTATGACTTTAAAAGTGGATTAACACAACAACAATGTGGAGACCGATTAACTATTGCTTTTAGTAGTGAAGCACCTTCAAAGACGACCATATACAGGTGGTATTCGGAATTCCAACGTGGCCGTGTGTCTCTTGCGGATGACGTACGTGAGGGTCGACCGAAAACGGCCGTTACCGATCAAAACATCGATGTTGTTCGCCAACTGATAAAGGAAGATAGGCATGTTACATATCGGGAGATTCAGGAGACTTTAGGCATTGGAATGAGTCAGGTACAAGTTATTTTACAACAAGAGTTGGGCGTGCGGAAGTTATTTTCCCGGTGGATTCCTCACTTGTTATCTGACGACCAGAAAACGGTACGTGTCAATTGGTGCCGCAAAACTTTAAAAAGATTTAATGGAGGAAGCTCAAATGCCGTTTTTAGTATTGTGTCAGGTGACGAATCATGGATTTACGCATATGAGCCTGAATCGAAAAACCAATCTCAAGTTTGGGTTTACGAAGACGAACCGAAGCCGACAAAAGTTGTTCGTTCTCGCAGCACGATCAAAAAAATGGTAGCCACGTTTGTCTCCAAATCGGGTCACGTGGCGACTATCGCTCTTGAAGATCGAAGAACTGTCAATGCCGATTGGTATATAGGCGTTTGTTTACCGATTGTTTTTGCTGAACTGCGAAAAACTAACCCTAACCGCCGTATTATACTACACCATGATAATGCCAGCCCTCACACCGCTCAGAAAACAGACGACTATCTGAAGGGCGAAAACGTCGAATTACTGGACCATCCTCCGTACAGCCCCGACCTAAGTCCCAACGATTTTTTTACTTTCCCGAAAATAAAGAATCGGTTGCATGGTCAGCGTTTTCAGACCGCGGAAGAAGCAGTCGACGCTTATAAAATTGCCATTTTGTCAACCCCCACTTCAGACTTCAATAACTGTTTTAAAAACTGGTTTCAGAGAATGAAAAAGTGTATTAAACACAAAGGAGAATACTTTGAAAAACAATAAAAGTTTATAAGTTATTTCATTAAAATGCGTCTTTTTTCTGATTCCCGAAACTTTCAGGGCAACCTACGTATCACTTAGTTTTTGCTGTAAATAATAAAGTAAACAAAAAGTAACAGGGAAGTATATACTTGCAGAGAGATAGAATGGTGGAAAAACTTTTTCAGTACCTACCGCA
The DNA here is from genome assembly GCA_025490895.1 of Thaumatotibia leucotreta. NCBI lineage: Eukaryota > Metazoa > Arthropoda > Insecta > Lepidoptera > Tortricidae > Thaumatotibia > Thaumatotibia leucotreta. The sequence goes on along the minus strand of JALPQI010030733.1, from coordinate 118,944 downwards.
GATGGTGCCTATTTTAGGCGCTAGTGCGAGAAGTAGTTAATTTTACGTCAGGTCAAAGGAGATACGTGCAAAAAGGAAATTCGTAACTCGTGTCGATTTAAAACATCGCCACTTTTTACGGATTTCATGTTTTTTGTACTTTTGTCGTAATGTACTATTTCAGTATTGTCAAACCGCGATTAGAATGGGATACGAAAGTACTGTTGATAGATATAACACTGTTTAAGTGAATCTAGGATGTATTCATAGTTATATTCATAGTTTAAGTGCAGAGACTTAATAGACAAAAAATAATTAATCACTCAATATATCTATAATCAAATCTTTTCTTGATAAATTTTATGTCATTTGTTTTGTCAACAGTACTTTCGAATCCATTTCAGATTCCGGTTTAATAATACAGGATGGAGCTTATTTTACACGCTAGTGCGAGAAGTGATTAAATTTATGTCAGGTCAACATTTTCACAGGGCCATATGTAGGTACTGAAAAACGTCGTACGATACACGTGCGAAAACGAAATTGGTAACTCGTGACGCACTTATCTCCGATGGTTTCGAACTTATTTTTTTTTCGCACTTGTATCGTAATGTACTATTTTCTCGTTGCACCTAATTTTATTTCATTGTACGGCTATGATTATTACAAACAAACTACTACTTACCTTCAAACTTGAACTAGTTTGTAAGACGCTCACTGCTCGTATATTTGGGCACTGTCTGAAACTATCGACAGTAAGTTACAGTCTCTCTACTTTCAGAAACAGACCACATAGCAGGTACAAAATAGGAAACTGCAGTAGTGAAACTTCTAGTCGTCTATTTTTAGAAAGCAGTGATTTTTTGTTAACTTTATTATCAATAGCAATTTGCATGCTGTCTGTGAACAGCTGAAGAAGGTGGAACATAATCCATATTTGCTTTAAGACCTCTGTTTCTTGACCCTTTTTCTGCAAATAAATTATGATTTATGAAAACGCAAGTGTGTTTAGTGCAAAAAATTGAATATCCTTCCTTAAATATTTATATCGACTTTTGATAACGACTGGTGAAGATCACTGTTCTAATAATATAAAAGTGTAGTTTTTTTTAGAGCAATATGGTGCTAGCGTAAACTATTGCATGTCATGGACATAACACCGCTAGATAAATAGTTGCGCTTTCTGAAGGTCTTCAAAATACATACTTCTGAAGAGTGTCGATTATCTTTGGTCATGTCGTTTGCCGAGATCCATCTAATTTAAAAAGCTCTTCATAGTTGGCTGTGCTGAAGGAAAGGCAAAGTGGTACCTCGATAGCCTGATGGCATTCGCAACGGCCATCAACATCCCGGGAGCTACAGCTAACCCAGATTTGAAGAATTGTAGTGAAGAGAATGCCTCTTAGCTTTGAGGTACCGATGAGGAAAGAGAAGACATAATTTGACTTGTTATTTTATAACAAGTCACAATAGTTACGATACTATTACTTTAAAACTTCAGAATCATATAATCTTTATCATAAATTGCAATCAATACTGTTTAATACTAAGTTGTATCGCAGAATAGAGAAATAAAAGATCCGCTTTACAAGAGAGTAATCCAGGAACGTGTGCCGCGAATGGTCAGTGAGATAAGCCAGCTAATTTATAGCGTTTCAATACCTCGAAACGTAGCTAAAGTTTACTTGAAGGAGCAAAACCGGTTGAGATATATTATATGGGGTTACCTATGCAATTGGCGGACCTGTCCGGAGTAGTAATGCATAGACAAGAAGTATCAGTTAGACAAAGTTCAGAATATTCTCATAAAAAATTCTTGATATTGTTCTTCGCACACTTATTACTAAGACTCAAGGCCAATTTCTTTAGCACTTGATGAGTTACCACATTGAGCGCGGGGAGCTCCCGAGGGGAGTCTCTGTGGGAGTTCCATTTTCGCTACAAAGCGGAAAAAATCACAGGATCGGCTACGAGCGTAGCGCGTAGCACTCGTCCGCAATGAAAGTGTTAATGCAGTCGATCACCAGTGGGTAACTCAAATGTCCAAGTTAGCGACCGTCAACTGTTGGAAACATTACGTAATAATCAAATAATGCCCTCACCGGGATTCGAACCCGGAACCTCCAGCTTCGTAGGATGGGTCACTACCAACCAACTAGGCTACGGAGGCTTGACAAACTATTTAGCTAGTAGCTGATACGTTTAGTAGATAAATAGAAAATAACTAAGATATACCCTGCAACGTTACCTTAACGTTATGACTTAAGGATAAAATTGTTTTTATTTGAATTTTATCATTCCTAAAAAAATACTGAGCTACTTTTATGACTGGTGAAAATGAAAACTGAAAAATAATGTTCTCAACGGTAACTTACATGAGATTTGCTTCATGAAAATTCCCAGTAATATTAGACGTTTCTGAGAAATTTCTGCAACTTGTTACATTGCTGGGCTAACCCTTTACACCCGGGTTGATACGATCGTGACAGTTAATTACAATTAATTGTCATAAGTTAGCAAATAGCGACTCTACGGTTGCAAAGGGCTAAGTCTGGGGGTTTTGAGAAGTGTAAGTACTGATAAAAAGTTGGCAAGTTTTATTTAAAAATCAGTGTAATGTAGTTAGGTAGGTAGCTTCGATTACGGGTTTGAAAACTTACATTTCAGACAGTCCTTAAATAATATTTTTAATAAATGGTTCGCATGGAGGCGCCTTGGATTAGATTTCCTCAGTCAGGTTACATAAATCTTTTATTTATATAAAGTGGTTGGCAATGTGTTCCGAGCGATGTAACAAACAAATCGTACAAAAGTATTCATAATATAGCACTATTTTATTGTTTTAATGGCTTAAGTGTAAATTGCAAATTTAATGGTGAATTGCCACTTCCATTGGTTGTAAGATCACCAAACAGCCGGCAGATGCCGAGAGTCCAGATCGTGTGTTATTCTTGCCAGTTATTTGTATCCCGGACATTCCAACCTCTTGTTTTCTTTCAACTTCTGATCATGACGTTAATCTTTTTAGTTGTCACAGGATAATCCTCACCATTCATTTTATTCAGGTGTTTTTTCGAAATTGTTCGTCACCCGTAGGAATGTTTTTGAGGTTAGCCATATATTTCAGCATTCGTATATTGTTTACGTAGCTACTTCATAAGAAGCTATTTTGTTCATTTACTAACCCAGTTGCTATCTTTATTTTCAGCATCATCATCAGCCTATATTAGTCCACTGCTAGACGTAGGCCTCTCCTATTTACTTTGCGTATAGACGCATTAGGAGGGAAATGCCCATAATCGCCACGCTGGGCAAGCGGATTGGCGATCGCAGTAATGTGTCCACTATGATGACGCTGCTGCCCATCAACAATCTTGGTCAGTGACACTTCAATCCCTTAGTCGACTCTTACGACACCCGCAGGAGGAGAAGGAGGTATTTAGGAGGTGGTGACAAATGTATTCTTACTGCCGTCACCACACGGCAAATTTGATTTTCAGCATATTTGACTTAAAATATTTGTGATGGTATTCGTTATAAGAAAAATGTTTATTTACTTCGGTATTTTGAGCGTGACATTATGCTGCACTAGCCATAACCTATTATATTATTAATAATTTTAAGGTCTCGTTTACTCATTAATTATTTTGAATGATTAGAGTACCTTTAGAAATTTAATCTTTATTTTCGCAAATTAACTGGTCAGTCTTTACTGAATAACCATACTTTGGTTTTTGAAGATATAGGTATTAGGTACACAAAAATGTTCATTTCCAATAAAAACATAATAACCACAAGACATCTCATATGTACAGAAACAATACTAATAATATCAGGTTTTGAAAGTCGCTAAAGTCTACTCAGATGAAGCTTATGTGTTAAAAAATCAACATCATCATATCAGCCGAAAGACGTCCACTGCTGAACATAGGCCTCCCCCAAAGATTGCCACGATGACCGGTCCTGCACCACCCGCATCCAGCGGACTCCTGCGAACTTCACCAGGTCATCCGTCAGTATTAAGGAATTATTCGGTATTTTTTTTTATTGCTACGAAATTGCTGTATACGTGCATATATTATAATTACAGTAATAAAAAAATGGATAACTAAACCTACAATGAGCCTTAAAAATGCGTGTGTGTACCTACATATAACTGTATACTTACCTACATATTTTTATATTCAGTTGAGATCGGTAACTCAATTATTTATAATGCTCCGTAATCTAGCTATGAGCGCTATAAAATATGACTGTACGTACGAATATGACTGTGCAAACGTGTACGTACGAATGTCACATAGGATGAGCTATTACCTGTACTAAGCATTTTCCTCCAACTCATCAATTTAACTCTTTATGTATATCATATTTTAAAGACAAACGGATCTTAATCGCGTAAACTTACGTTTAATTATATCCTGACGTTTCGGGCATGACGTTACACCCGTGGTCGCAGGCAGACTGGCGAGAGAATGTATCAACACTTTCGAGCTGCGCGGGTTTTTCGAACTACCCGCACTTGATCTTGATTATTCACTTCTAGGCTAGGGTTGTCACTAGGCCTACACACTAGGTCTTTATGTATATATTATAGTTATCGAGTATGATCGCTTGATAAATACATTCATGTCTATAAAGGCATCGTCAGTCAGCCGAGTGCGATTAACACGCCGGCCAAACTGGAGTTGCGACATGAGATGGCCAGACAAGATATCAAACGGGACGATCTAGCTATCTGAATCACAAAACATTCCATCTCGATAGTTACTCCAAGCTCACTTACAGTATATTTTAATGACAAACAGTTTTCCATTTAGCTTCAGTTAGATGAATTTTTATTTGGTCACAAGTACTGTCAATAGGTAATAGAGATTTTAAATGTTCCGCCCTATCAAAAAAAAAATCAAAAATATTTTATTCGATAGCTTTAGAAGTAATTACAATTATCTACACTGGTGCCTCTTTTTAGGTGTTAATACACTTGTGCTAAGAGAGCAACGCTCATCCAAAAAGTAATACATTACAATCTAAGGCTATGTTCTTAAGAATACAATATTTAAAGTAACAAAAGTATCAAGTTTAACACAGTAAACATTATACATTGCAATATAATTTTAATCCTAGACTAAACAGGACAGTTTTCATTTTCATGTTTAATATTTAGTCGAGAATAGGTGCAAAGATGAGCGAGGCGAGATGAGTGAAACTAGTTACCGAACAGCGAATGCCAAAAGTAAATAAAAAAAAAAGTTTTGTCTATTTGTGTCTATAAATAGGTGCCTGCCCTGATGAAAACTACTTACACATAATATTACAAAAAATAGTTTGAACAAGGTTTGTGTTTCATTTAAGTGCCCAATGAACAACTTTTAACGAGAGAGAACGTGTTTTCGATTACCAATTATTATTAAAATTTTCAATTATTATTAAGCTTTATTAGTAGAAGTACATTTTATGGAAATCGTCTCAATCACGTATTAAATAATCAAAAGTACCTTTCTAATCCTTAATGATGAAACGTTTTATTTGCGTATACACAACAACACTAACCTCGTGACGATAAATTTTGTGCTAATCCTACAACAGGACACCTAGGCCCTATACATCACGTTTAGCCGGCTACGACATGATACATTATTGTGATGAAGTCACTGGTGTTTTTGGATAACGGTCTTAACTGTGTGCTTTCCACCTGTTACATTAAATTAATACCAAATGAGTGCTTCAAAATAAAAATGGCAAATAATTTATACGAGAACAATTACAACGAGTATTTCTTATAAATTTAAAGTAATAAAATAATGCAGCTTTTAATATTTCAGGCAGTTGCCAAATTTTAAATATTATAAGCGCGATGTGTTCGTTCTATCATATTATTATTGATAAATAATGTTTTTAGTACAGATGGTGCTTTTTTAGGCGCTAGTGCGAGAAGTGGCTCATTTTACGTCAGGTCCAAAACTTCGGAGGGCCATCTGTAGGTACCTAGTAAAAAATGTCATAGGAGACACGGCAAAAAGGAAATTCGTAACTCGTGTCGATTTAAAACATCGCCACTCGTTTCAAATTTCATGTTTTTCGCACTTGTGTCGTAATGCACTATTTTGTGTCATTTTATGTGAATGAGAGTAGATAATTATACAGATAAATTAACTTTTTTTGTTTTACTTCATTATTGAATGATTGAAAGTAGTACATTTTCTATAACTTCTTTATTATTTACTTATTTTTTAAAACTGAGTAGGAAGATAACGTAAAGTCAGCTTAAGGCCGACCATCGACAGGTATCCGGTATACCTGCTTACGCAACACGGTTGTATTGCGTAAGCAGGTAGATTTTAGTATGAACTTGATGATCAAACGAACTTACCAAGTGAAGTTCGATCACAATTATGTGAGCAACTTCATTCGACGCGATTTAAGGTTTACATATTGTAGCAGCGCCCCACGCATCAGCCTTGCACGGTGTTTAAAGGTTTTTTTTTTATGTTAGCAACACTAAAAACATTCCCACTATCTTTCACCCCCTCTATCGGGGTTCCAAAGTCGGCTCACTGACTGCCTCGTTCGAATCATTTTGTTTACAGTATTAATGTTGAGAATTTATTTCACTTTTTGTTATAAGTGGGTAGGGTGACGTTAGACAAAACTGTCCTTTAATATTGAGGGTGGGTTGTTATAAATCGCGTCGAATGAAGTTGCTCACATAATTGTGATCGAACTTCACTTGGTAAGTTCGTTTGATCATCAATTATATTTCACAACTTCATTCTTTGCGATTTAAGGTTTACATATTGTAGGATGTTCAGAGCACAAATGTGAAATAAATCTCAAACGCAGAGACGAAACGTAAAATAAACAGTAAAGGTACTCTCAGAACAGCAAATCTTTTATTAGGTAAGTTTAAAATAAACTAAAGAGTTTTAATTCTTATTTTGATTTAGGTATTTAACATTATGCTAATCATGGTTATTATAAAATTTATGAATTATTTTTATTTTACAGGTTTTTTGACGATGACGACAAATATCTTAGCAAATTGATAGCAATCAGCTACAATTTCATTATTATGAAACTAGGCAAAAATAAAAGAAAAAATCGCTTCAACTGGCAATTTTGCGTATGATGTCTACACTGACAACGAACTTGTTGGCTATACCAACATAGAAGTGGCAGAATGCCTAGTGCTATAATGTGCAGTGAACATAATATGTGTTGATACCACTATTGTGAAATCCAGCGACTCAATATTTGCGATGAGTCTTTGGCATATGTTTTTTTTTTTTTTGTAACTGATAAATAAAGTGTCTATGTTGAAACCGCAAAGTGAATCAGTTATTATTTTAGTACGTCTGTATACATTGAGATGACAAAGTTCTGGTTTCTCGTCAAAAAATGGAAGTTAATATCGGTCGTGTACAATTCCGCCGAGAATTTTTATTATAAATTTCGGAAGTAGTTTTACTTCTGTGTGCGTGTCAATATTTTGTGTTCGGATCAATATAAAGATTTGTACGCAGTGTGCGGTAGCCAGGGCCAATAAAATAAGTGTTTCTAGATCTTCATTAGGCCATTTACGTGTCAAAAAATTTAGCATCTCGCTAGAATGTGTTTTTTCCAATAATGACAGCGCATATCTATAATTATTAATAGTTCCATATTTTGAATCAAATATTTGGATGGAGTTGTATGGATTCTGAAACCAATAACTTTTCAAAGAATGGAAGCCAGGGTTGTGTTGGCCAATGCATTTTTAAAATGAAGTCTGTTAATTAAAGCGAATGAAGGAAATGCATAAAAAGTTTTAAGTTTCTGCTGTAAAAGCGTTACTTTATTATTATATTTTTATTGTAAAAGCGTATTTGAGGCAATATTGTTTTTAATCGGCTTGCAAATAAATCTACTTCCGGTTCAACAAGTATTTGTTTTATTTGTTTATAGGCATAATTTCCTAACTCCCATCCAGTCGCTAAATTATCTACGAGATAATTGATCAGCGTGTATATTTTTCTTAGTGTTTATGTATGAAGCAAAAAACATAATTTCACAATTGTATATATTGTGGGCAAAAACATTTTTAAGCCAAAAACGCTACTTTTAATTTCAAATTATTAATGTGACATCTTAGTTCCGTATCTTTCCAATAACAGTGTGCTTCTTTACCAACGTTGAAAGCTCCCCAGCCAGTAGTGGAAGCATTAGAAAATAATTATTATTGCTTGAATCTGATTTTAACCTGAAGGGATTAAATTTTAGTTATGTCCACCACATTTGCAGAGGTACGATGACTAATTAATTTTGCGATATTCCGTAATTTATACTTTATCAACTTCTGACGACGGGACGGTAGTCTTAATTGCATATAATATGTTTCGAATTGAATATAAATAACAAGATATTAAATAACTCTTTGCATCCAAGGTATTCATAAACTAGTTTTAGAATCCTTGTAAATATGTACGGTGATCATGATTAAACCATCGCTAAACAATTAAATTCATATAAAATATCCAACATAAATTGGAGATAATATTTTCCGTGTGGTTCGTAAATGGGTATTAAATAATACACATCTTATAAGTCTAATGGAGACACATGTAACAATTATTTTTTATTAATTTTGAAGCTGTGTGGTAATCTTCCATTTGAAAATGTGGTGGTTTTTACAAATGTATTCATACATTTTAAATTTAATATATCAATATTATTAACAGTAAGGGTACAATGTCACGTCATCTGTTAGCATATTTTAGTAAGTATTAAATACGTGTAACAGAAGATCCAGCAAGGAATTAGTTGTTGTGATGGCGTTGATTTAACACTTTGAGCGCGGGGAATTCTCGAGGGGAGTTCTCTGTGGGAGGTCAATTTTTGCTAAAAAGCGGAAAAAATCACGGGATCGGCTATGAGCGTAGCGCGTAGCACTCGTCCGCAATGAAATTGTTAACGTTTATTAATAGACATTTTGTAATCAAGTTTTTCTTGTTCATATTTAGATTATTAGGTAGAAATAGGAGGTGATAATGATAAAATAGATATCTCTTGACCCTCCATGATAAAATAACGGGATCACTAGTTGACCAGGACCCAGATTTCTGACCAGGAGCGAGAGGAGTGCAGCAGACGTCCAGTGTATTGTACCTCGTGTGTTATTGTTTCTGCTCGTATATGCGAGGCGTGCGCACGCGCTCGCGGCCCCTGCGGTAGCAGGCGCTGTGTAGCTGGCGGCGGGCGACGGCGCCGGCGCGGGCAGCGCTGCGGCACGATGGCGCCCTGCATCCGGCGAGGGATATGTCGTGTTCCGATGCAGAGTGTTGTAGTTTACATGACCTCTCTGACGGCGGTGTCTATGCTTCATGATGAAATTTTCTTTATTAAATAAATTATACAGTTAATGTGTATCTTTATTTTAAATGTATTAACGGTCTACGCTTTAGCTTATTAGTCTCGCTCTGCATTATTTACAGTAACTTATCCTTTAAATTTGCATTTATTGCAGAAATGCCAAAATTCCTTCTCGTTTTTGTCTGTATAAAATGAGAATCGCATAGAACACGACATGCGTCGCTTATAGGTTTTAGAAGGGGTATGACTAGAAGGTGGCAATTGGCCATATATGACCTTCTTCAGCTAGTTTGTCCAGTCAATTGACGATTTCCTCGTTCAATTTTATTTCCTCGAGCGAGAACAGTGTGCATTCAGTGGGTACATTCTGGTGCCGATGACCGGTTGACGTGTCAGGTTGAAAAGATGTCGTGCGTACAGAATCTGGGCTGGGCTGTGCTGATGGTGCTCGTGTGATGATCCCAAAATTGGAGATACAGGCGTACATAGCTAAATTGTTAGCTAGTTTGGCGTAACAGTACCTTTGTATGGTTACCCTTTAAACGTGACAGTAACAGCCCCATTTGGCACTACGCATACGATTAAGTTTTCCTTTTGTTTCTATTTTTAGCATCAAATAGACATTTTTCATTTCATTTCATCAGCGTTGTAGAAACTGGACCTTGCTGAAATTCAGCGGTAGCTACATATTCGGACAGTATCTGCCCGATTTGGCAGTAACGCATCAGTGTTGCAGAAACTCTGCGTTGCCGAAACTGGGCCTTGCGTTGTAGAAAACTGCGTTGTAGAAATTCAGCGTCAGCTATTGTTAGCTAGCTTGGTGTAACAGTACCTTTCTATGGTTACTGGTTTAGTCTTAAAACATGAGTAGCATGACAGTATCTGCCCGGTTTGGCAGTAACGTATCAGCGTTGCAGAAAACTCTGCGTTGCAGAAACTCGGCCTTGCGTTGTAGAAATTCAGCATCAGCTATTGTTAGCTAGCTTGGCGTCGACGTTGTTAGAAACTTGACGTTGAAGAAAACTCGGTGGCGTTGCATATATTCGGCGTTAGCTATTGTTAGCTAGCTTGGCGTAACAGTACCTTTGGGCTACTTGTTACCCTTTATGCATGACAGTATCTGCCCTGTTAGCAGTCACGTATCAGCGTTGTAAATATTCTGCGTTGCAGAAACTCGGCGTTGCAGAAACTCGACGTTGAAGAAAACTCGACGTTGAAGAAAACTCGGCGTTGAAGAAAACTCGGCGTTGAAGAAAACTCGGCGTTGCATATATTCGGCGTTAGCTATTGTTAGCTAGCTTGGCGTAACAGTACCTTTGGGCTACTTTTTACCCTTTAAGCATGACAGTATCTGCCCTGTTAGCAGTAACGTATCAGCGTTGTAAATATTCTGCGTTGCAGAAAACTCGACGTTGAAGACTTTAAGCATGACAGTATCTGCCCTGTTAGCAGTAACGTATCAGCATTGTAAATATTCTGCGTTGCAGAAAACTCGACGTTGAAGACTTTAAGCATGACAGTATCTGCCCTGTTAGCAGTAACGTATCAGCATTGTAAATATTCTGCGTTGCAGAAAACTCGACGTTGGAGACTTTAAGCATGACAGTATCTGCCCTGTTAGCAGTAACGTATCAGCATTGTAAATATTCTGCGTTGCAGAAAACTCGACGTTGAAGACTTTAAGCATGACAGTATCTGCCCTGTTAGCAGTAACGTATCAGCATTGTAAATATTCTGCGTTGCAGAAAACTCGACGTTGAAGACTTTAAGCATGACAGTATCTGCCCTGTTAGCAGTAACGTATCAGCATTGTAAATATTCTGCGTTGCAGAAAACTCGACGTTGGAGACTTTAAGCATGACAGTATCTGCCCTGTTAGCAGTAACGTATCAGCGTTGCAGAAACTCTGCGTTGTAAAAACTCGGCGTTGAAGATAACTCGGCGTTGAAGAAAATTCGGCGTGTTGCTTGACGTGCGAAGGCTTGAGCACGGAAACGTTGAATGATTCGAACGAGGCAGTCAGTGAGCCGACTTTGGAACCCCGATAGAGGGGGTGAAAGATAGTGGGAATGTTTTTAGTGTTGCTAACATAAAAAAAAAAACCTTTAAACACCGTGCAAGGCTGATGCGTGGGGCGCTGCTACAATATGTAAACCTTAAATCGCAAAGAATGAAGTTGTGAAATATAATTACATACCAACAACATGCACCACAGCGATGGGCGATGGGTTGTAGAAGTTTCAACACATTAATTGATTATTACATTTTATTACTTTGACACACTTAGTTACTTTGTTGAATACCCCTTTTACCTTTCCACCAATATCTTCGAGCCCATATAATCTCTTCAAAAGTTACTAACGCTCGAATACGTCGAGGATCGATAATGCAAATTTTATGCAAAGAGACTGGAGAGGGCAAATTTTGGTGAGGCTCAGCGAGCCAATCAGTGAGCGAATCTTAATAATGTATCGAATGTTTACGTAGTGGCGTTGTAGAGACGAGTTTATCGTTATTGGTTTGCATCAAATCAGGTTGGTATGGGTTATTTATGTGGAAAAGGAATTTGTTGAGAAAATAATTAAAGATAATATAGTAACATCATATTACCGCAGAAGTCGGGAAATAAGGGCTTGCAGGCCGAATAGGTATAGCGCAATATAGCAGTGCTAGAGAAGCGAGCGAAGCCGGTTGTAAACATGAGGCCTGCATTGCCTGCAAGCTCTTACTCACGTCGAAGCTTGTATAAATGTATATTGTATAGTGCTTTTTTCAAACATGCAATGAAAGGAAAATAAAACAATCAATTTGTTTACTTAATAATAACACGTATCTGATCGAAACTATTCAAAAAAAATTTTTTTTTAGGCCGGAATTCACGATGCCGGGACTCAATTGAACCAATGACAACAAAGCGTTAACTAACAGGCCTGCAACGTTTATACGAATTTCCATTACAATCCTCTTTTGCTTCACAAGCCCTAAATGGGGTACTTCCAAACTTATATTTAGGCACACAGTAACAACATTTAATTGTCGGTTTGAGAAAATAGTATTTTATGCAACCCTTGTTTAAGAGAGATCAAAACAGGTGAGTGGCGTGGGTACGAAAGTGAAGACGCCACGAGCATTTTTTGACTCAGTTAAACAATGTTGCATACAATACTTTTTCTACGATCACAAATATATTTTCAAATAAAATTATAAATTTGAGAAATATTCTTAGTCAAACATAATTTTATTAATCATCAATGTCGGGCGGGAGACGTCAAAAAAAAACTCCTCTATGGTTTACTGTTCATCAGAAATGACATTTAAAATTAGGTTGGCAGCCATGTATTTCATTAAGTCTTGTATATACAAGACATTGCGTGTATACGAAGTGTCTTAAAATGCAAAAAACGCACTGCGTGTAAACCCGAATGCGTTTATAGGAAATAGTCAATATAGACTTATCTTGACATCTGTAAGGTAGGGGCTTAAATGTGTGTTCACGACTATGTAAATGACAAATAAAAGTACGGGAGTAGAAATAGTTATTTGTTATACAAGGGTGCAAAGTTGTATTTTACCCGCGAGTATGAAATTGAAACACGAGCAAGCGAAAGGATTCTGTATTTGACACACGAGCGAAGCGAGTGGTTCTAAAATACATAGAATCCTGAGCGTAGCGAGTGTTTTAACATACGAGAAGTAAAATACGTTTGCACCCGTGTGTAACACAAAACTTTTCCCTTCACTATAGCGAGGAAATTAAAAAAAGGTAATTATTTGTTCACATTAGTAATTATCATCAGGTCAGTGATACTAATTTTCGAAATGCATTATGTATTTAATGCAAGATTTTGCCGCAGTAAACTTAGCACGAAAAAGTAAACGCAGCACGAGTTTAACACATTCCTGTAGTTGCACACCAATGCCAATGCATTAAATCATCCCTATTCATTATTTTTACAAAATAATAACATAACACTCTGAAAGTTGTTTATTTTACTATTTTTATGCGTGTCCGAGTCGATGAATAAAGATTGATAATGATAACCTATAATATTCATTGACAATGTTGACATTTGACATTTTCTGCGTTTTGTGATTGAGTCTAGTCATCTTATCATCATTCACTAAAACAAAGGTTACTTATGGAATTTTAGGATTTATGTTTTAAAATCATCATATTATATAAAGTTTTTTATTTTCACAAAATTCTCAAACAAAATATTTAATTATAATTAATGTGGAATTTCTGGAACGACTCATTCATGAGCATTTTACATTTTGTTATCTGTTAAAAGAATGCTACTTCGCGCTACGCTCCAAGGTCATTACTTTGCCACACAAGTGTATAATATGCGCTTTTACCCGTTCGTATTGAAGGATAAACGAGCGCTTTACGAGCTAGTGAAGGAAAAATATAACTAACGATTAAACTCACGTGTACATTATAGTCACTATACGCTACAGACATCACGCTAGAAACATCTAAGTCTCCATTATTAAGCACTAAGCCCTTGCTAACGTGCTTAGTGCTTGAGGGTCGATGGGTCCCTTTCACCTTAGTTAAGTACTCTGCGGAATGAAAACATTCCGAATTTGAGGAAAGTAAAATAATCGTTACCGTATGGTGACGGCAGTAAGAATACATTTGTCACCACCCCGTCTCCTCCTGCGGGTGTCGTAAGAGTCGACTAAGGGATTGAAGTGTCACTGTCCATTTTTATTTGATAACGATTGATGATGGGCAGCAGCGTCATCATAGTGGACACATTACTGCGATCGCCGATCCGCTTGCCCAGCGTGGCGATTATGGGCATTTACCTCTTAAGGCGTCTATACGCATAGTTAATAGGAGAGGCCTACGTCCAGCAGTGGACTATCATAGGCTGATGATGATGTGATGAAAATAATCGATTAAGTTAATTGAATAAGAATCGATTAAATTAGAATTAGGTACTTTGGACCCGCCTAACTACGTACGAAGTTTGAACTTTCCGATTCAAATAAGAATAACAATACGTTTCAAAATAATAGCGACTGTATAATTTAGATTAATTGAAATTAATAATTTAGATTAATTAAAGTTAATCTTAATCATGATAAATGTTTATAACTGGTTGTAACTTAACGACAACTAGTTTCAGCACTCTAAAAGAACTACCTATAGGTACAGGGTGGAACGGAACGACGGCCTTTCCCGCTACCGACCCGAGTCTACCAATCATTACGATGAACTTTCAGTATGGGATCAACATCGAAAACGTACATGGAAAATTGACTTTTCCATACTATAGAGCTCTAACTAATGAGTCACTTTGTATGAGGTGTTATTTTAAAGATATTTCGTTGTTGGTACTATACTGAAAATTCATCGTAATGGTTGGTAGACTCGGTTGGTAGGTGGAAAGATTGTCGTTCCGTTCCAGCCTGTATAACCATAGGCACGAATTGGTAAATGTACGTTAGCTTGTAATGTACCTTCTCGTATGAATACCACGGACCACAATATATCAATTCTTAAACTTTCAAAATCAGAATATTCCCGAGGGTTGCAAACTCCAAGTAATATCCATATTTGTCGATCACAAGAGCGCCTGATTCCGCGACACAGTAACTTCTCGATTTAATTTATGAACTTATACGGTTTCACTCTTATCGCGAGGGAAAAAGTTTCGGCAAGTAACACGAAATTACGACTGCTATTGTACGGCAGAGTTTCAAGGGGTGCCGAACGTGTTTGAGTTTAGTTTAGTATATTTACCTACTTTAATTATTTGCTCCTATGTTTGCATAACAGACTGCTAACATACTGGTTTTTTAACGCATTAGATTACAAAATAATCTTATATTTTATTGTTAAAAGTAATGGATAAAGTCATATTTCTTAATTACCTATCCAGTTAGTCTACATTTATTGAAATTTACAGTACCTACATTACTATAGAGACCGGAACGAAAGGGGTTTCCGGCCGAAGACACATAGACGGACAAGCGAAGCGAGGCCGGATAGTTCTGAGGCGGGCGATGCCATTTTCCGGCCGAGGCATGTATAGTGCTTTTTTCAAACATGCAATGAAATAAGCAACAAAAACATCAAAGTTTTTTTGTGCATAGTGGCAGAATGTCATGATGCCTGAGCCACAAATTTGTGTGAAACGGAATAAAAATAGAGCACTTTGCCGGCCTAGGCCTTCCATTAATAGGCGGGCTTCAAGATTTGTATTAAATTCCATTAATTCCGGGGCGGCGCGCGCGCTGCACGCGTTGGGCCGCAAATGCTCCCTCAGCCAGAGCTTGCTCTTCTCGGTGAAATCATCCTTAAATGGCCGGATGTTGACATTTTCCATTGTTTTTTAATTATTCTTATATTTTGCTTGACTTTTTATAATTTAATGTGTGTGCACTTGCAGTAAATTTGTTTATAATTATTTAATTCTAATTTTGTATTTGTCTGGATTTCATTATTATTATTTGTATCTCTCTTTGATCACGGGCCTATAAATCCCGGTCTTTTGATAGGCTTGCGCGGGGATACAGATCCAACACGTAGAGGCCCTTTGGAGAAATTTGCTGTGTTTTACACCTGCTGCAACCCATTCACGGGCACAAAAATAGATATCCGTGAACCGGTCCCAGCAGGCATATAGAGGCTATTGGAGATTATATGGAAAAGACTAGTGGGTTATGGTGATGAAGGTTGGATGGATAAGAGATGGAACTATAGAAAAGAGGTCCGGACACCTGCCATAACAATGATTTCTCTTTGCTATCGAGGCAGGCGGTGACTCGCCGCCGACTAGATGGACCCCCGTAAATGCCGTCACAAGAGACAGCCAGGGGCAACACCGGTGTAGGCGGCTCAGGAGTGTAGAGAGGTGTACACCGCTTTCTGCGCAGTGGCTTGACGGCCGCTGCACCAACTCGCGACTTACGCAAATTTACACTTCCACCCCTGGAGCATATAGCTCTGACGACTCCTCTCTGGACGGCCAATTAAGGCAAGCCAGAGCTGAGAGTCCTACGGGTCCCCTTGGGGTTCCACTCCGACCGACGAAGACACGCCGGAGGCGGGGACCCT
Organism: Thaumatotibia leucotreta; assembly: GCA_025490895.1. Lineage (NCBI taxonomy): Eukaryota > Metazoa > Arthropoda > Insecta > Lepidoptera > Tortricidae > Thaumatotibia > Thaumatotibia leucotreta. Next base: position 102,545 of record JALPQI010030733.1, on the reverse strand, counting down.
GACCAACTCTCGGGAGCACTCGGGTCCGTGGAGTCGTTACTCCCCAACAGCTCGCCACAAGCTGCCCTGCGGCCTTATTATTATTATTTTTTTTTTTTCTGTATACGTACTTAAATTAATGTGTTAAATTTGTAATTTCGTTGTATTAAAAAATAAGTAATCTGTGACTTTTGTATTTTATAGTATTCGTTATTATTGACATATGTTGTTAAAATTTGTGTTAATGTTATTATTGATGATTTTGTTTTTGTGAATTATACTTGTAAGCGACTTGGTGTGTAACTGTAAGCTTATTTGTCAATTATTCAATAAAATAAATAATAACCTCTTTTCCTAGTCGCACCTGAAACGTAATACTTCGCAGCCTATTATAAGGAACATAACAACAATATTCCATTGCATGTTTCAGAAAATAAACGTAATATGTAATTTAACTGGGTTTGTAAAATTGTATAAATATTAATTAGTAAGTGAAAAATGTCATCTTTAAGAGACTCACGCCTCATACGATCGTTTCAGGTCCAGGCTAACCTATCCAATTCCTTATTTTGTTGCAGCTTACCTCCTCTTTTAGAAGTAATTTATTTCATAGAAAACAAAATGTCGGACAGACGGACTTGGCTAGGTACAGTCTAGCGTCTAGTCAACCTTTACTCGCTAATGAAAACGTGTTCACTTCTCAAGACTTGGAATTAACAATGAAATATTGCATTTCAGGCTCAAATCTTGGTCTCAATACAAGTAATATTATGATAACAGATTAAATACCTTCAGACTTTGCTTCCTTGTAAAATGTTAGCCGTTATAGTCTGGACTGGATTGATAGTGTAACCTCTGATAAAATGCTCTGAAACTTGCTGAATAATATAATTCTAACATGCATGTTTGGTAAATATTCGGATTTACTATCGCAATAAGATTTCTACTAAAATGAAATAAAAAACTCTGCTGGCCATCATCAATAAATCAAATAACCAGTGACATGTGTAGTGTCACTGATTGAATTCATCATGAAATTCCCTTAGTGGACTCGTACGAAGCCCACGGGAAGAGTTGGGTGGTGACAAAACTGACAAATTGTAATCTTACTGCCGTCACTACGCGGAAATTGTTGATCATTTTCAGTTAACAAAAAATGTATAAAAACTGAACAATCTTACTTACACTAATTAGGTACCTACCTCTACGTAAAGTCCATTTCAAATACCAAGGCCCGATTCCACTTGACAAAGTCATTAGGCGTCAACGATAGGATCAGTGATAGCAAAAGATAGCCAGACCCTTATATTTCTTGCATACATCGGTATACGACACGTGCCAATTTCTAGTGGATCAATTAGATGCCAAAAGTTTCAAGTGGCATTGGGCCTTGGTATTTGAAATGGAGTACGTAAGTAGGTATAGACCTACCTACTTACGTACGAAAACAAAACGGAATATTATTTTTAACACGCTTTTATTAGCTTCACTTGTAACTAACTATGTAGGTATGTAAGAAAATCTTGAAATCTTTATTTGACTCCCTTCCCAGTCTTCGATTAGGATGAAATTTTACTCATGCTCTGAGTTCTGATGACAATACATGACTAGCAAAGAAACGTCATTACAAATCCAATATTATCATCCTCCCCAAGATGGCGGACTGGCTGTCTGAAATTCACCACCATGATATGTGTATTAAATGAAAGGGTTTGCTGTCAGGAATACAAAAAGGGGTTTTTTTAGGTTTTTTTAAATCTATTATAATTTAATAAACTTAATTGGAAGAGTTCGTTTAACGCTAAATACAAAGCACATAATAGATCAAAACCTTTCTCACAAAATTGCAAACTACATTCGTGTAATCACAATGAACGCATTATGCAAATCGAGCTAAGCCTAAAACCGGATAAAATTTAAATAGAGGAATCGTAAAGTTAGTGAGCGACCCAAACTTTAATCTGAACAATTAGTTGCCAAAACCTAGTTGGCCAATTGTCGCGCTGGAAATAAAGTTGCTATTCGCTCAGAGTTACATTGAATACAACTATACATTTACAAGAAAATATACCCTTATTTCAAACTAAATAAGGCCCACTATTGCGGGATAGGCCGAGAAGAGTCGACTTGGTAATTTTCTAACTCGGCTTAAGGGATTTTGGATTTCCACTTTGATGCTAAACAGAACATTTTGAGTTTAGCTAGAGCAAAGTTTCGTCTAAAACTATTTAATGAATAATTTCGGCTCTTCTGTACAAAGCACAATAAGCAATTACAAGTGCCTCTAGCGTGCAACTAAACGCTGATGTAGTTGTGCAATCGCCATCAGATATTATTGGAGCGGATAGTGCTAAAATATATGAACGTGCACAACAACGCCATAATAATAGAGTCCTGTTTAGATGTTTGTGAGAACCGTGGCATAAAAACAAGCTTAGAATAAGTTACGCCTCAACTTTTAAAAAATCGACAAGGTTTTTTTTTGTCACTTCCTCCATAAGACTCCGTGGTTGCAATAATAATAGAACAGTAGTACACTTACTTGTTTGTTTTTGGTCTCAAACGACACTTCGGATGAGACCTAAAACAAACTAGAACTACTAAAAATACTTCAGCATATCACATCTGCAGTTTGAGAAAATAGCGTCTCTGGCGACGGTTCGTTTTGTTTTATGTGTCGATAAACTTTTAAATAATTTGTAGTTTATAATCAGGAACTGACTGTTTCCACACAAAAAAGATCGATCCTAGTAGTTTTATGCCATTTGAATTGATATATAGGGTGTTTGGTTAGCGGTGTCGGAGCTTTTAAGGGCTTAAACTACAATCAATTTCATCGATAAATTACGATACAATTTTTTTTTTGTGCCAACGATACTTAAATGGCGGCCATTTTAAAATTTCAAACAGACGAATACAGGCGCACGTGATATTTCTGGAATTATACGTTTGTTATCGGTCCTGTCCTTGCAAAAAAAATCTCGTTAGAGAGCTCATTAGATAAGCAAACTAATTAAGCTAATCATTTGACTCATCTATTTGAACAACAAGGCTAAAGAATTTTTTTAAAATTAAAAATAGTAAAAAATTCACCTTAATTTTTCAATTAATTTAATTTTGCATGAAAACTAGGTCGTTAAGATAGGTTTTTGGTGTTATTATTTGTTAGTACAAGATGTTAGCTAAAACACTACACCATAATTACAGTTATACCTTAAGTACTTTAGGAATTAGAAGTGCTCAAACATGCACTGGATGGATGAAAGGCGGCCACTTCTCTAGTCAGTACACTGCTGACATTCATTTGTTTATGGATTTTGCATCGGGAACGCTAAATGCAGCTGTTTTGGTGTATGTTTGAGCACTTGTAATTCCTAAAGTACTTAAGGTATAACTGTAATTATGGTGTTATTTATTAGCTAACATACTGAACTAATAAATAACAATACCAAAAACCTATCTTAACGACCTAGTTTTCATGCAAAATTAAATTAATTGAAAAATTAAGGTGAATTTTTTACTATTTTTAATTAAACAATTTTTTTTTGGCTTGTTGTTCAAATAGTTCAGTCAAATGATTAGCTTAATTATTTTGCTTATCTAATGAGCTCTCTAACGAGATTTTTTTTGCAGGGATAGGACCGATAACAAACGTATAATTCTAGAAATATCACGTGCGCCCGTATTCGTCTGTTTGAAATTTTAAAATGGCTGCCATTTAATTATCGTTGGCACAAAAAAATGTATGGTAATTTATCGATAAAATTTATTGTTGTTTAAGCCCTTAAAATCGCCGACACCGCTAACCAAACACCCTGTATATTATGCTTATGTGACACATAATTTTCATGAAAACAGCGAATTCATATTGCTATAAGAAATCCCAATAAAAACTAGATGTACTGATACCTTGAGATGTTAACTTCACCTATCCGATTATTTTATCAATAAGGCTCGCTCAAGACGACGGCTGCCCTATGCAGAAATCAAGTATCTGTGTTTTGTCAAATTTTACAGGAGAGCGAAAAAACGTTTTTTTAGACTTTTCTTGATTACATGTTTACTAATTAAATTATAGCATTTATAATAGCCGTTTTTTATTATGCAAGGTATCATTAATAGTTTACTATATTTATTTTTTCAAAATTATGAGCACAATCATTTTAAAACGCAAAAACAGGTTTCTGCCTAGAATGTGATAATATAATTTTAAAGCTTTTCTACAAAAAAACAAGTATCTGTTTATATTTTAGTGCTTTGGTAGGTTTCTTGTTGATAAGTTTATAAACACAAGCATGTTTTATACTACATGTTTGTCATGGTATCCTGTCGTTTAACCAAAAATTGTTTAACAAATTTACACTTGGCAACCAACTACTGGCAAAATTATATTTCGGCAAATCCTTTTTTCTACAAAAACATCTTTGACAATTTGTTATCTTAGCCAAATAATTAACAAATAAAATATCATTTTATAAGAGGTATTTTTGGCAAAAGAATATTTAACAACAAAGTAAACTAATAAATTTACCATTAGCCTAAAAATGTTTGCTAAAATGGGTTGGAGTATAGCAAAGTGGGTTTTTTGTTGCAACCCAGTAAATTTTTCCCCAAAATCAAAAATGGCCGAGATATTCGACATCAAATAAAAAAAAAACATAATATTCATCGTAATCTTGACCAAAATCTGCAGTGAGCGAGCGAAGCGAGCGAACAAAACCTTCCGGAGCAGATCCGACTCGGATAGGTTAGGTTAGAAGACTAAGGCGGGAGCTCTGCTCCCGCCTTAGTCTTCGAGGTTATTTTTTTTTATTGTAACCCAGAAAACTTTTCCCCAAAATCGAAAATGGTCGAGATAGGTATTCGGTGAATGTACAAATATGTTAAACGTAGTTTTAGGTGACATGTAAAATATACAATTGATTTATTTATTAATTAATACATTGTTCTAATGTATTAATTGCTTAATGATTATTTGTCAATTGAGTTTTTGTAAACTGATACATTTGCGGAATAACATTTTTGCCACTTACTACATTGGTGAAACGTTTGTTGTAAAATAAATATTTGCTAATATTGTTTTGGTTACTTACTTGGAACACTAGTGAACCGTTTGTCATGCTTGTGTAAAATATATTATTTCAGTACTAATGCATATATAATGTATTGGAGTATTTCATAGAAAACAAGGTCCTGTTCTGTTTGAATGCAAGTTATTTTAAAATTCATGGGTGTATGAGTTTTTTTCTGGAACAATGTATTTCCGACAAAAATACTTGAAAATCTAAATCAATTACTTAACTTGTAGGAAACACATTACATACCTAACCAAAAAATAACTTCAAACCCGACAGTCTATGGAGAATATCTGGACGCACGCGTGGAAGACGTAAAAATAAAAAGTTATAGTTTTGTTCAATTAATCTGCAAATCAACATACAATATATGTATATACATATGCAGGCATATTTTTATTTACACCTGGTACAGAACATAAAGATAAAGGTATCCATATACATCAACCTTATTCAAACATCTGTGCTAACTAGTTCACATTCCTTTATTTAATCAGAGTGATTGTGAATTTTCTTGTTGTGCATTCAAAATAGTTGCTAATTATTTGGCATTAAAGGCACTTACTTTTTTCCAAAATCTCTTCTTTTTGCTGTTCTGACACCTCTACCTCTTGAGACATTGATTTGTAATGTTGTGATTCGTACACTATATATTTTTCTGTAAAAAGTCCACTACTTTATATTTATTCATTACAATTATTTTTATAAAATACAGTCCTATGTCCGTTTCTGAAGCAACTTTCCACCACGTTTTTAAATAACGAATTCTTTAAAGTGCAATATTTATTATTTTTCATCACATTTAGCTAGTGGTAGAAACTACCCCAATTCTCAAATTTTACCCTACTTATTATTTTTTAAACATATAGAAACTATCTGTTTTGCCCTATGGCGAGCATTTGAATAAAATTATTCTTCATATAAATCTTATTCTTTGCGTCATTTCATTATGAATAATTTATACAGCCAGGAAAACACTTTAGTTATCAGATAATAAGCACTTAAATAACACTTCTCGTATACGATCTATGACTGTCAAACGTATAAAAAGACAGGCATCCATTAATTTAATTTAAAAAAGGTACCACAGGACAATTTTTCCCCCAAATTTAAATACTTAAATATAAATTTAAGGTTTTGGTATCCTAATAAAATTAAAATTTCTAAGCTAAGGTCAAGTAACTTAGCGATCCATATCAATATTTCTACGCTGAAGTCAAGTAACTTAGCAATTTATATCAATATTTCTACGCTGAAGTCAAGTAACTTAGCAATCTATATGAATTTCAAGTATCTTTCGCAAGATACTTGATTTCAAGATAGAATTAGGGTATATACTTGACTTTAGCGTAGAATACCCCGTTGAAAAAAGATACTTGGATTTTTTAAAGTTCTGTAACTACAAAACTATTCAGTAGTAAAAAATAAATAAAATACTGAAAAATGTATTTTAAAACAGTGAATCGAATGATGTAAAATTTTTTTTTTTATAAATTTCGAGATACTTGATTTCTGCGTAGGGCAGCCGACGTAGTCTTGCACGTTTTGAGTAAGCAACTCGAAGGGACTAAGTAAAAAGATTTGATACGATCTTCGGTGGCGCGCAATTAATAATTAGGTACCTACCCTCAGTAAACAGCAAGTTCTGGCTGAGGGTAATCACTAGTGCCTTAATTTGACCCTCTAATCGCACGAACTAAAATAGCCCACTAACTCAGTATTAATTGGTTAAATTCATAATACATACTTTGACAATTCTAACTCATTAACTGGAGCTCAATTGGCTAACACTGGATTATGCAAGTGAATGTTTTGTAGTTTTGAAGCAGAATCTACTTGAATCTAAGGTCTTCAATCATCTTGTTCTGCCAAACTGAAGGTCAAGGACTAAAAATTCTGTATATATTCATAATTTTCGACCAATTTTATGCCATCGCCTGCTCCTTCTTTCCCCAAAATGTGGACGCCCACGCAGATATTAAAGTCTACAATTTAATGCACTACTTACCACTAATAGCACGTCTAGTGCTTAATAGCTATTTCAAAGAGTTGTAGAGTTTCATTAAACTTTCAAACGCTCTGCGGTGTGAACCTACCCTAAGGATGACGAAGTTTCATAATAAGCTTCCGTAATGCCTTGTAAACAAGTTTAGGACATATTTGGGATGTGCTTGTATCAGGAGAAATAATAATCTAGATGATAGAACTTTGATACAACGCTAAATCAGACCGCCTTATTAGAAACACATTATCTGTTTAGTGCCTGAAAAGGGAAGAAATAAACCGTAAATATACCATACCTGCCATAGATAAAATTTTGTTCCGTTCCTACTAAATTAATAAATTAATATTCATTAATTCCTAAATGTACCTACCTGGACAAAATACATGTACTTACATGTTCACATTGTTACATCATCGAGTTTCTTTCGATTATTCATCATCATCATCCTCGCTCTATCCCATTATTTGGGGTCGGCTCTCCTGATATGTTTCCGCCATTCAGGGCGTTGTTTCGTCATTTCGGGTGTGGGGCCCGTCGTCTTTAGGTCGTTGTTTACGGTCTTCATCCAGGTCATAGGTGGGCGTCCTCGTCCTCTCTTGCCTTCATTGATACTCATCGTCTTCGCGGCGCATTACGTGCCCATACCAACGTAGGCGGCTCTATTGTAGTTTGGCTGTAATGTCGGCGACTTTAAATGTACCCCTTATTCATCAGCTTTTCAGCACTCCGACCCGTAGAGTAAGGCGGGTCTTACTGCCCTTTTGTACACTGTGCCCTTTGTTCTGATTGGGATTTTCTGGTCACATAGGACGCCAGTAAGAGCTCGCCACTTCATCCATCCAGCTCTCACCCTGTTCTCTATGTCTTTCACACAATGTACTTACATGTTCATATTGTTACATCATCGAGTTTCTTTCGATTATTCATCATCATCATCCTCGCTCTATCCCATTATTTGGGGTCGGCTCTCCTGATATGTTTCCGCCATTCAGGGCGTTGTTTCGTCATTTCGGGTGTGGGGCCCGTCGTCTTTAGGTCGTTGTTTACGGTCTTCATCCAGGTCATAGGTGGGCGTCCTCGTCCTCTCTTGCCTTCATTGATACTCATCGTCTTCGCGGCGCATTACGTGCCCATACCAACGTAGGCGGCTCTATTGTAGTTTGGCTGTAATGTCGGCGACTTTAAATGTACCCCTTATTCATCAGCTTTTCAGCACTCCGACCCGTAGAGTAAGGCGGGTCTTACTGCCCTTTTGTACACTGTGCCCTTTGTTCTGATTGGGATTTTCTGGTCACATAGGACGCCAGTAAGAGCTCGCCACTTCATCCATCCAGCTCTCACTCTGTTCTCTATGTCTTTCACACAGTATCACCACTTGAGTCTAGCACTGAGCCAAGATATTTGAACTCAGAGACTTGATTTAATTTCGTGCCATCTATAGTTGGTGCCCAGTCTAGATTGATGCCTGAGAAATTGCACCGCATATAGTCTTCTTCCGGTTAACCCTGAGCCCTCCTCGTTCAAGAGCGTCCTTCCATGTATCCAGGTCTTCTTGGATTTCTGATTGCTCTTCCGCGATCAGAACTACATCATGGGCGTATAGTTAGTAGGCACCAGGGAGGACTCTTTTGTAGATTTTTGGTGACGTAGTTCATGCACAGGTTAAATAATAGAGGGCTGAGGGCTGAACCCTGATGTACTCCAACATTCACTTCAAAACTAGAGCCGGTACCTGCTGGTGTAACCACGCGTGTAGTTACGTTATGGTACATATCTTGTATCAGGTGGATGTACAACTCTGGAATTTGTTGGTCTCTAAGGGCCTGCCATATTAGTCTCCTGGGGACCCGGTCAAACGCTTTCTCCTGGTCTATAAAGAGGAAATGCAGGTCCTTTTTACGAAGTTTATATTTCTCGGATAGTATACGAACTGTATGAATTGCGTCCGTCGTTCCCACGCCATTTGTAAAACCGCATTGATTTGGGGTAATGGACTAATGGTAGTTACGTTTGTGAGCCGCTTAGCGAGAATTCTTTCCCATATTTTAAGACAGTGCGACGATAGCTTTATGGCTCTATAATAGCCACATTCCGAAACATCCCCTTTATTTTTGTAAAATGGGATGAGTTTACTTTACCGCCACATATCCGAATCTTCCCCTCTACTAAGATGCAATTAAAGAGATGTGTTAGCCATGCAATTCCGGCTATTCGATTATTATAAATAAATAATCATGAAACAATCTAAATCTAATATCGAACAAGTTAATACCTATTTTTTTCCCTCGTGGAAGCTTGTTAAATGAATGATTTAAATTATTAATTTAATTATAATTGGCAGGCAATGATAAAATAAAAAAATAAATAAGAACTTGTAATTTGACAGATTTACTTACAGCGTTCATTATAAAAATCGACCCTCATAATCAACAGTAAAAGCATTAAACATTAAAACTATATTTTTACCCAAACTGAGTAAACACATATATTTTTGAGTGCAACTACTGCCAGTGTTAATATTCTGAATGGGTTGAAACGAATTAAATTGCACCTTACAGCAATAAATAACTGGATTCACTGACTAATTATTCATGTGGGATTTAAATGGCGAAAAAAGGTATTCCAGTGAAAGATTGACGACAGGGAAATCTTAAATTTAAATACCTGCGTAGTAGCATTGGCTGCTGGTATTAATTTGATTTCTAATAAGGTATTGGCTACCTAAAAATATTTTTAGTTCAATTAGAAACCGAGATTCATTTGAAAATAAAAATAATGGCAAGCAGCGTAATTTGTAGTTAACATTTAAAGGAATAAAATGGCATTGTAAGTATTTCTTACTATAGGCTTATGGTAATCCGTCTTTTTTCATGTATGTATCGTGCCATACATCACTTTTACACTTCAAAACAAGGTAGATCTTGACTCTCTACATGGTCTATAGGTATTAAATCGTAATATTCGCCATTTATTTTCACCTACATTTGGTGCAGCCTATTTTTACCTTTCTATTTGTTATGATTGCCTTCAGTTCAGTTCATCTTCTTTCCTCTACTCTTCTGACCTACCTACCTTCCACATTTACTTTAATTTCCATGACATTGTATGATCTATTAAAAACGATTATAAACACAATTCCTAAGTCTCTTTTCTAACGCAAACTTACCGCGCTTTTATTTTGGATTCGCGAAACCCTGAGAAACACAATTACTAAAAATGAAAATTTATAGAACTGTCTTAACTGGTTCGTAGACAAATATCGCAGTTCGTTGCTTCAGTGGAAATGCAAGAGCACGCTGCCGGTGCAAAAGGGTCCAAATGATGCGGTAAGTGGTCACGTATTTGTCCTTACTCAGGATGTGACGTCTTTTGCGACTACTCAGCATGTTTTAGTGAAAAATCTTTTGAGGATTAATTCAAGTACTTCAGTATATTGTATGTGCATTACCAGTTGCTTTTACAATTTTACTCTGTTCATTTTATAAATCGGTAAGACTAGAATTAGGTTTTTACACATTATTGTAGGTGGACAGTGTTATGATTACATACATATAATATAGAAAACATTAAAAAGTATCACTTATTAAAAAAATCTATTTAAATGGAGCACTCAAAATATTAATTAAATGTCATAAGCAGAGTAGATTCAATAAGGATAAACACAATCTGTGACTTTTTAATTAGTCATAAATAGAAGTCACGTTTCAGGACCATATCTTGACATTATAGCTTTAAACATTATTTTTGTACTTTTTTCTATTCTGAAAAGTCCATTTATTCCCCGCTAATACTAATTTCCTGCTGTAAAAAGAAACTATTGTGTAACATGGCGGCCAAAGAATGTAAAATGTATTTATTAATGAAAAACAATTACAGAATTTAATACAATTATTTAATGGAGTAACTAGTATGAACTATATCGATTTTATTTAAATAAAAACCTCCCTATATTCAATATTAAGGACCGTATCTAAATGTAAGTAGACAACTTCAGGGTCCTATAAATACGTATACTCAACTTTATATAACAAAAACTGTTCAGTATATTATGAACCATATTAATGGGTATGATTTAAGGTCAGAAACAATATGTCATTCCGTTAAAATCAATGAAATGGATCTGATTAACTTAGAGACACGTAAAATAATTTTGGACGACTGGTGTAAAATTAAGGGCATAACAATAAGAAAGCCCGTTAAAAAGTATAAGTTCACTTCTGCAGGCATATATACAAACCGATAAATAAGTTCGCCAACACTTGAACTTTAGAATATATGCCCAAGAGTGGAAGAAAACAGGGACCATGGGACCCAGCGTTGCAAAAGAAAGTAGTACGAATATTTTTACAAAATCCAACTCTTTCTGTCCAATGCTACCAAAAACGCGAAAACTCCGTCTTTTATGATACAAAAAATCAAAAGCGACGTAATCTAAAGACATACAAAAACAGAAACAACCTAAAAGAGATGAAAAAAAGTCGTATCAGTTAGAAAACGGACAAGTAAACTGTATGATCATGTGCTGACTAAGAAAAAGCAATGTATTATCATGGACGACGAAATGTACTGCAAACTAGATTTATAAACGACCCCTGGACCTTAGTATTTGTACCATGCCCGCTGGAAAAATTCTCTCTAAACAAGATACAGCCATCAGTGTTGAAAAAATTAGTAAATAATACTCGTATGGCAAGCAATTTGTCAACGTAGCATGCGTTTCAATTTTTTTTTCACCACAGGTAGTTTAAATGCTGAAGTATACCAAGAAGAGTATTTAAAAAATAAGACTGCTGCCTCTCATTAAAAAGCATAGGATGCCTACTTTGTTTTTCCTGATTTGGCGTCTTGCTATTACTCGAAAGCCACCCTTGAATAGCATAAAACAAACAAGGTTGATATAGTCGAAAAAGACATGAATTCCTCCAAGTGCCCTGAAGTACCCCGAATCGAAAGGTACTTTGCTTTTATGAAGCGGCAGCTTCAAAAAATGCCAGAGCTGCGACATCAGCCGACGACTTTAAAAAAAAGTGGAACAGGGTGTCAGGAAATATAGCAAATGTTTTCGTCCAAAATCGAATGAAGGACATCCAGAAGAAAGTAAGATTGACGGCTAAATAAGGGTCCTATGGCAGTCTCTTTAGAACATAATTCTAGAAAAAGTGTTATATTTTAATGTATTTTTTGTTTTATTTCAAAATATTGCTTAATATTAAAGTTGTGTCACTTTTATCTTGTCTACTTATAATTCGATACAGTCCTTATGTATATTCTAAAGGCCTTCGCTTTATTCACTATTTACATAGTACAAATACAGTGTGTAAGTCTAATACAGGCGATCAATTAAACCAGGCATGGGATTCATTAGTGTAATCATGGATTACAAGGTTTTTTTAAAGTTACTCTCAATTATGACACCACAGATTTTTTTTAAGATTATCGAAGCAGCAATGTAGGTACGAACATTTGTTATTGTTGACATGGCAGTTATGTCATCTGCTTTTGAAATTAGCTGTCATCGAGTCTTTAACTCGCGTATGTTGCTCTACATTGCGCGCCGAATTATTTTGTATGGAAAATTTTGTTGCTCTAATTTTAAGTAAAAGTTGTTTGAATGTACTTATTATGTCGTAAACTAACACCCGTTAAGAGCTTCGCCCGTATTAGACTTACACCCTGTATACAATTTTGTTTGCTTATGCCACATACTTCTAGAGATTCTGTAAAAACAATGAAGTAAGTACCTACCTGCAGTAACAAAATGGTAACCTACATTTCTCGATCGCCGATCAAAACAACTGAAGCCCGTTTCCAGCCAGCACTAAAGTGTAGCAGGTTTTCCTTATTGTAATCAGATCGTTTCTCAGAACGCTGAATGTTGTGCCGGGACCGGCTTAGGAGTGATGTATCGCGCGATAGCCGCCGCCACTTACCTTGTGCTCGCCGACTACTCTAACAAGGGATGGGAAATGAATTACAGCATATCGATATTTTCCTCAAGGGGTCTGTAATTCTGAATTAAGTTCACGTTTATATTGATGTCACGTTCGAGGGTACTATTTAATGCCAATGTTTCGCAAAAACTACTCAATATTATTATTATTGAGCTCCATTACATACAGTAAAATGTATAAGCTACATAATTACAAAAACACTAGCGATTTGAGGCTTAATCATGTGTGTATCTATAGATTACTTTATCTACGCGCATCTTATAATTATGTACCTTACGACTGATAAAAAAATGTACAAAATAATAATAATTCTTTAGAACAATCATACCAAAACCACATGAAAACTAAAAAAGTTTATTGAAGAAAATTAAGTATTTTATAATATTATATCATAGTAATAAGCCGAATTTACTCTTAAACACACAATCCCATAGAGCACAGTTAATGTTCACCAGAGCTGTTATAGGTGTAGTTGTATTAGGGATTGTGGCAAGATTTTCGAGAACAATCAACCAAGCAAACTAGCAAATCAGAAGTGAATGCATTTTGTTTAAGCCTGAATAGCAAGATAGAAAATGAATAACTGTCATATGAACTTAAAACTAGAATTGAGTAACTAATGGTATGGATATGGATAAAAGTATTAACAAGCCGTCGAAAATATCAAGCGTAGTTAATTTAAATGTGGTAGGTTAGGTACAACGATATGAATTGTGGTTCGTCCCTAGCGGACCAGAGCGCTGCATGTCGTGAAAGTGTTGATGCTATCGCTCGCTTTATGCTGAGTACAGGATGAGACCGGCTCGCGACTAATGTAAGCTCCTTAAACGCTCCCGTGTGTACGATGCTTTATGCGTTACCCGCCTCTGCTTTATTCGGAGCAATTTCAGTGATGGAATTGCGGCGTTTAAATGATTCGTCTGCTGTAAAATACGACTCGGTCTAGACAGTATATAACTTTTGAATTTTAGTGGCATGTTGATTTTAATGTTTTTGTTAGGAACAAATATCTCTATGCTTTATTCATTATAGCTGTTGTTTGTGATGGCAGTAGTTAAATTAGTTTGAGGACTTTGAGCAATTGAGAACTTGAGTGGTGAAGTTGTTCAGTGTTTTCAATTTTGGTTCGAAGTTCAGATCGCAGTTACTAAAACGCCTACTCCAAATTTTAATTAAATTACCTTGGCGACCCTGGACTTTTTTAGAACGAAATCAGGAAATTTGTGTTAAAATGTGGTTAAGTATGGATTTTTATGGTCAAGTGGTACCTACTTACTGAACTGAATGTATTACTAACTTATCTTCTATTATTGAACTTTTAAGAATTACGACGAATATATTCACAAATGTTCATATTGAAACATAGTGTTATTCTAAATATGCATTTTCCGCTCAAAGTTTGGCGCTTCACCGCAAACTTATCATTTGAATGGTCCACGATAACTTCACAGTCAATTTACTGTGTTATTTACGGCACCGGAGTGCATTTTAATTTTACTCCCGCGCCCATTTATAAATTCGATAGTGAAACGTTGTTTTCAAGTTTAGTAAATCATATTTAAAACAATAGTAGAAGATTTATTCATAAAATGTAGCTGATAGTGAAGAATAATACTATGAAGAATTTCACACATTTACCTAATTTTTGAAGGGTTTAATACGTTTTACGTTATGACTTTTATATATTCCCATGTAAGTATTGTAAATCTTACATAAAGATACAACTGTCAATTAAAATTAAAGTTACATTATATTGCTCAGTTTTTTATAATGAATGATGAGACATATTGACTCATGAGATTTTTTTGGTGAAAAATCTGTTGCCCATTTTATGTTAAAATTTACTTAGATACCCAATACAAATTGCATCGAGAAGGAAATCGTCCGTATAAAAAGGGGTGATATTTAATTTTGTGCAGTGGTTGTGTCGGCCTGAGGGCTTTGTGTAGTGTTTCCGTTCGCACGACACCGCGGAATGCGAAACAGCGTGTGTGGGGAATAGAAAGAGGCAATATTATACCTGGATGTGAGAAGAAACCTAAATTTGACGGCATATTGAAAACCTTCCTACAATGATTGCAAAACTGCAAAACCAAACTTTAATGTTAGATTACTTTTTAAATTTTTTTCAATCATTATGTGCACTCAGCCAATTGCAATTGGAACCCTAGTCCACTCTAGAACCTTGTCAAAATGACAAGTCTGGTTAAACTCAGATAATCATTTCAGCCAAAAGACGTCCACTGCTGGACATAGGCCTCCCCCAATGATCGCCAATATGACCGCAGAATTGCCAGACTCAAGTGGCAGTGGGCTGGGCACATCGCCAGAAGATCAGATGGCCGATGGGGCCCGAAACTGCTGGACTGGTGACCACGTACCGGAAGACGCAGTGTGGGCAGACCTCCCACAGGTCCGATGACCTGGGGCGCTACCGCGAAACACGTAGTTCGTTAATTTCGAGGCTCATCTGTCAAAACGCTACTGGGAAACTCTTTCGTTCTTGATTGCGGCCACGAAGTACGTGAATGTAACGAAGTCGGTCCGTAAACGCTACCACGAAAGGCAATATGCGGAGTTTTTGACAGTACTTACTACGTAAAGAAACGTCAAATATGCCGGCAACTATTGAGCTAACGTCCTTCTTTCGATGATCTCAATGTTGCCGAAACACGCCACTTTTTCATTTTCTCACGACTTTTGTAATAGTAAATAAGTCTTTAATTTTAGTGATTTGTTATGATCTCGAGCTTAGAAAAAAAGAGTAAATATATTGCTTTGCACTTGTTTTAGAAACTTCATTGAAAACTATGTTTCGAAGCGTGATTCACGGTTTTTGTAATTCATCACATGGTAATTATTCGATCATTATGATTATGACATTTATGACCGTTATGACATGATATCGTCATTGTGTCGTTGTCGTATGTGAGTATTGTGCGTTGCTTTCGTTGTTTTCGAGATATTTTTTTCTGTTGTATTTGGTAGGCGTTTGAATACTAACAACAAGGCGGAATTCGCTGCGTAAGTAGTAAACGTGTTTTAATGAAATACGTCTTATGTTTAGGAGATAGAAAGCACCTAACGAACGGTTTACAATCGCGATATTTAGTTTTAGTAAAAATGGCTGCAAGATTGTTCATCTTACAAGAAGCTTTGGATGAAGAAAGAAGGGAACAGGCTGCTCGGAGACGGCATACCCGGGAGACCTCAAAAATTATTCATTTGCCTGACCCAGAGTTCATCAACACCTTTCGGGTCACCCGGGAGGTGTTGGAAACTCTGTGCGCCGATGTGGTGCCCTTGATGCCGCCCCAGTGGCATAGCCGTGGAATCGACTGCCTGTGGATAAGGTAAAACATTTCTGAATGTGTATTTATATGGCCAAAAAACTAGCCTAAGTATACTGAACATTGGTGCTGTAATGAGAATGAGACTTAATACCTAACATTTAAAGGTCTATAGTATAGGTTTAGAAGGTTCACATAAGTATGTGATATTAGCTCTAGTGAAAAGGCGGGTGCCTTTCCACAAGAACTAACCTGAATGTATATTCATGATCTGAAATTGGTAATCATAATATTCATAATACCTACACAATCCTTATATGTTCTTTACCTTTACCACTTAAACCCTAGCACTTAGCCATAGATGGGCACATAGGTATTATTGACAAAACAACAATTATTTTTATTAGGTGTAGTGATCATAAAATTGATATAATTTATTTAATGTTAACATTTTTTTTTACAGATCTTAATATCATGAAAATTTTATGGTAGGGGCGATTACCAGGGTGGAGTGGGGCGAGACCAATGGGTGCCGATGTCCCAACAAGCGGTATCAGAGTGCCTAAAAGAAGTTACTACTGCCTTAAACGACCCAACTCTGACACATAGGCATATCCAATTCCCCCAAACACAGGCAGCACGGGGTTCCATTAAAGCAGGGTAAGTACATTAACTTCTTATTTAATTTTACAACAAAAAATTCTATGTGTGCGAGTTGTAAGCAGATAATTAATAAGTAGCAGGGGGGTTTCTCTTGCATTGGAATAAATAGAGATCAGTGGAGTCAATATTACAACAAAAAACTAAAGTAACTAAACATTACAATAAACAAATACTATAAATAGAATACATTTTAATGTTACATGGTTACACCCTAAAATAAAACAACTCAGACATAACTTAATGCCCATATTCGTAAGAAACTTCTTTTAAACCACATATTCTTGAATTTAACTTGTCAGTGGGGATACTTGTGAAGAGCTAATATTCAAAAGTATGAGGTGGTTTTAGTGACAATGGTGATTGCTTTCCCTTAGAGTATGGTCAAAGGCGCCTAGCCTTGTGAGGGATTGCATATACCCGAGAAAATTGACTGGTGGTTGCTAAGACCGAGTGGCCAAGCGAAGCGGCATCAGATCTTGGTCTATTTTTCTTTGGTATATGATATCCAATATCTATAATTTATACAGTATTAAGTAGTGTGATAACTGGGAAAAAAATAAAAACGCTAATCAAAATATTTACTAATAAAATAAGTAATTTGATTTGAATGTCACAAATAAATAAGATCCAGTAAATAAGAAATTGTATTCAAATGTTATAAGTTTATACATATACACAATTGCGTAATGAACAGTTTCATACAAGAATCTTATTTTGCAGATTTTTCAACTTGGAATCCCGGGAGTGTGTGGCGCAATAGACTGCACCCACGTGGCTCACCACAGACCACATGATTTTGAGGAAAGGTTTTTCAACCGTAAACATTTTCACTCGTTGAACGTACAGATGGTAAATAATATTATTTTATTACCTAGAATACCATACATAACTTCCACTCGACATCAGAAAGGCACAGACTAAGTTCGCCTTCAAGCGCATATTATGCAAGAATTCATCTGACAAATTGTGTGATTGATTATTTGCATGGTATTACTTTGTTGGTAGCAGAGATCGTACGATTTCCAGCATTTTTGGTGGAATGTGGTATATTATAAAAAGTATTGATGTAAGTGCATAGTATTGGATACATCTTCAAGTATCTAGGTATTTTCTTTTTTTTTCGAATACAAAAGCCTGCACCATACAAACCTTTATTTTAGCCCAATGGTTGACTGGTAGAGAATGCCTTAAGTCGTTAAGTCCGCCATTAGTACTTTTTTATTGTGCAATAATGTTTAAATAAATAAATATAGGGTGGGCCAGTGATAAATTCACTTTTGTCTCGATCTCCTTTGTTAAAATGCATTTATCATTTGGCCACCTTAAACACATGTATTCTTAATGTATATACAAAACTTTCGAGTACCAAGTGTGGCCTGCAAATACATCATTATTCATCATCATCATCATCATCATCATCAGCCTATGTTAGTCCAGTGCTAGACGAAGGCCTCTCCTATTAAACTATGCGTATAGACGCATTAGGAGGTAATTGTCCATAATCGCCACGCTGGGCAAGCGGATTGGCGATCGCAGTAATGGGATCGCAGTATGATGACCCTGCTACCCATCATCAATCTTGTAGAATGGTCAGTGATCCTTCAATCCCTTAGTCGGCTCTTACGACACCCACATGAGGAGTTGGGGTGGTGACAAATGATTCTTACTGCCGTCACCACACGGCAACATCATTCAACATCATCATTATTACTTAATTCTAATTGGGTACAAAAAAACTGTATCTATTATCTATAGCTCTTTCATTATTAATTTGAATATGGTTTGAAAAATAGTCAAAGGAAATAACTATAATTTGAAATTCGGTTCCAGATTTGCGACGACCAAAATCAAATATTAAACGTTGACGCATCGTATGGCGGTGCGTGCCACTCACGACGCGTTTATATGGGACAACAGCGTCATATGCGACCATTTCGCTGAGCTGAGTGGTACTGGCGAGACGGCATACCTTTTAGGTATCGTTTGCTCTAATAATTATTATGGGATAAGAACTAATATTAATACATGTAAATACATTTCATGACAATACGAGTGTAGTTAAAATAAGAACGAAACTACATCGATAGAGCTTACTGCGGACCCTTAACACTGTGGGACAGTACGCCTACTTACAGTCGTTCGCGATTTAGGCTTAACGACGGTTAGTTGAAAGTAGTGTCCCTCAATTTATTAAGAAGTAAATAAACAAATCTCATCTTAATCTATGCAAATATTGCACTGAGAAGTTTGTTTTCCTGCTACGTACGCATGACGCTCCTATTTTTTACGCCACGCGGTTTAGGATTTTGAAGATACACTTTTTAAACCCTCTTAAGTAATTTGATGTTACAAATTTTAGGTGACTCCGGGTATCCCCTGCGGGAGTACCTGATGACCCCAGTTGACGGCGCCGCAGAAGATTCACCGGAAGGCCGTTATAATGAAATTCAAAAGAGAGCGCGGTCTACTATTGAGCGGACGTTCGGTATATTGAAAGGTAACATATATTTGGATTTAAGACACTGGTCTCACCGCGAGCTACTACGCTATGAACTATGAGCTATAAACATGAACAAAATATATGCACTCCCGTGTAAATAAAAGAGACACGGGAGTGCGTATCTTTTGTTCATATTTATAGCCGATAGTTCATAGCTGAGTAGCTCGCGGTGAGACCAGTGCCTAAAGTATAAGGGGATATAGGTACAGGTCAATTTTGTTTAGTTAATATTCACGTTATTTTATAGATAATCTGCCTCCTGCTGGAGGCTCCGGGTTCGAATCCCAGCGAGGGCATTATTTGTGTATTTATTTATCACAAATATTTGTTTCTTGGTCGTTGCTCCTTATGCATTTAAGTATTTATGTTTAGGTATCTATCTATTATATATTTCGTCGTTTGGTACCCACATCACAAGCCTTCATTGAACCTACCGTGGGATTAGGTCGATTTGTGTAAGATGTCCCAAGATATTTATTTAATTTAGGTCTCAAGTCACTGTCAACCAGTATTATCTCGTCGTGTTCAGCGCTAAATTTTGTACGCAATGTTTTTTTCTTAAGTGGGACAGTATGGGAAAGTCGGAAACTATAGAAGATAGGTACAGGGAAACTATCTAAGAAAACATAAGGTATTTTTTGGGGAAGACATTTTTGGTGTATTCAAAATTTTGGTCAAGTACGGGTAAATCCTAAAATAGTAGATTACATGCCAAGGCTATTTAAGTGGGAAATGTCTCGGATGACGTGTAATTGTAGACAAACATGTGATCTGAGGCTTTTGCATATAACGACCGAAGTGTTTATATTATTTTTCTGCTCAACGGAGCCGGCAGGCGGCAACTTTCTTTAGCGCAGCGGCCGGCAAAGTTCTGTTTGCCGGTCGGAGGGCAGAAAATATATACTATTGATGATTTTTTTAACGCAGATTGACGTCATTTCATGCGTAAATCGTTTTATAGTATCGGATAGGAAAAATCTGAACAGTACAAGTTTAAGAAAACTATTTCTCATATTACGTCTACAGTAAGAAGTCTTCTACTGCAAGCAGAAATAATCTATACCGAAGAAGCATTCGTTCCGTCCGTCTGCCGTATAATATTGTCTCGTCTCTCAAAATATGTATATTTTCGTTCCTCTTTAAGGTCGTCGGAGAGGTTTGCTGGCGGCACGGGAGCTCTACTACCGGCCCGACACGATGGGAGCGATAGTGGTTGCGTGCAGCGTGCTTGGCGGCGCGTATGGAGCCGCTGGAGCTGCAACGCGGCGCTCACGCCAGCCAGCACGCGGCGCCCGCGCACTCGGCGCTGCGCCGCGGCCAAGAGGCGAGGGCGAGGCTGATCGCCAACCTCGGCAGGCAGTAAATGTCGAGAGGCAAATAAATAAATATTATGGGACTATCGTACACGAATCGACCTAGTCCCAAGGAGAGCGAGATTACAGATTAGATTAAAGACACGTTTTCAAGTATTATTTAATGTCAACAGAATGGAGATTATCCGCTAGCTTATTAAATTATTATAAATACCACAATTAAACGAAATTAAACAATAAAACAGTTTATGATGTCACTGGTGCTATGCTTCAGTATACATATTGTTTCTGCACGGTGATAGAAATGAAGTTTGTTTGTACATTGTATTACTTGTACTAAAAATAAATAAATGAACAGTATATGCATAGATTTTTATTTTGAACCTACAAACGACTCTTGTATCTGTCTGTCGCCGCGGGCCGTAATCCGTAATAATAAGTACAGTCAAGGTAGAAGAAATAGATGCGCGTAAATTGCAATAAATATGAATACACGACAAAATTATAATAAAGTCGTGGATACATACTTTTGCACTCTGTCCGCATCTATGTTTTTTTACCTTGAATGTACCTTAACGCATCATCAAGTATTTTTAACCAACTTCAAAAAAGGAGAAAATTCTCAATTGGCCAGATTTTTTGTATGTAATTTACTCGATACCTCCGAGAATCATGAACAGATTTTCAAAAATCATCAATTTTAAAAGTTAGATTCACCTGTACCGATATTTCTTTATAATACAATTTGATATGTAGGTCCAACTTCTAAAAAAAGGTCAATCGCCGAATCCAGCTCTATTGGGCAGCGTTCGGGAAACAAGAACTTTCTTTTCGTCCGACTCACCTCAGTGACTCAAGATGAGTCTTCAATTAGCGTGGAGTTATAGATGATTTACGGCGCGGAAACGTGGTCCTTCACCATCGAACTCATCTCAAAGTCCCTCGACGAGCTATGGAGAGTGCTAAACTTGGAGAAGGAAATGGACCAAATTCAGAAATGGAAATCCGTATATGAACTGAATTCACCGACATAGTCCTCCGGACTCGGACTAGCAAACTGAAGCATTGGGCACGGGCAGGGCCATCTGATGAAAGCAATATGTCCTCGAGTGGAGACCATGGTTTGGCAAACGCAGCGTAGGACGTCCACCCACAAGAACAAGACGGACAAACTACTTTATGGAGATTGCCGGGAGACGCTGGCTGCAGGTCCAAGTAGCTTCCAACGGTTACATATGAAGGTCCAGAGAGGAGGCCTATGTTCAATTAAATAGTGGAGGTCTTATGGCTGAGATGATAGTGATGATGATTGAAAATGAACATTTTTTCAAAAACTTATAAGCATTATTATATAAACAATATAGGTAACCGATACTGATATAAGTTTTTACTAAAATCGAATTTTGACGTTCCATGCTTATAGGGTTCTTAAGGCAGGTATTTAGTTAAGCATAGATCCTAAATCTGTATTTAAAATAAGCATTTAGTTAGTACAAAAACAATCATCATATCCTAAGTCTTATATAATTATGAAAAAAAAAACATCAATTCTATTTTATTTTAACGTGCACCTATCTACTTTTTTGAGAAATCGTTGAATGAATTGTAAAACTCATTTTAGGTATGTTCTCATAGGAATTTACATAGATAATGATTGATTGGTATGTATTTTAAGGTATTTTTCTTTGAAACTCACTTGGTTTTTAGGATTCCATAATAAGCAAGGAACCCTTATAGTTTCGCTATGTCCGTCTGTCTGTCCGTTCGCAGTTTAGCTCAGTGACCGTTAGTAGGTACTGGTAGTAATTTGCATTTTGGTTAGGTACATATTAGTCATGCAGGCAAAGTGGTGAAATAAAAAAGAAAAAAACTAAAGACAGAAATAAAACAGTTAAGGGAATAATATATGTATATTTTAAAAATGTATTTTTTTATCTTCTTCCATATTTTTTTCCAATAATCGACAATAAACAAATAGTAAGCCAGTTTCAAATGAATTTGCTGTCTTTGACACATATCGTGAAACACGTAAATTTATTTTTATATTAATACTAATAAATATCAATAATTTTAACTATACATGTTTGTGAACTTAAGGTTTTAAGTTGGTGATAAGACCAAACTTGTGTTCTGAAAGTGCTTGATTACAATGATTATGAAATATTTTAAATTATGCGCAGTCTTGATCGACGCCTTTCCGTTCTTCTACTGCCTGAAAAGAAAATACGTATAATCATTAGTTACATCAAGAAGTGTGTAATCCACTTCAGGCCATGATGCATATTATGATATTCTTAACACACTTGCGAGCAAAAAATAAAATTTAATACAATATACATAATATTAAACATTGGAATAAAATTTCTAGGAATATAGGACCTCTCTAACTACTACGATGACAATAACAGGTTTGTTCAGAACTTAGAACCAAGTGATCATCAGTTTTTTAAGGCATCTGGATAAAAGTACATTATACTGATTTATGTGCTTTATTTATTGGAAGAGTAATCAGACCGTAATCAGGGACTTAGCTCATTGATAGTATGATTGGGTATGGAGAAATGAGTCATATCTTACTGGATGGTCGCAGTTGCTTTTCTTCTCTGGCCTCGGCTCCTTCGCCATGCACCACCTGCTGTTGTAGTGGAGCAGCATAGAGGTGGTCCATATCCAGCACCACTTCCTCTTCATAAAGCTGCTGCTGCTGTTGTACAGCCTCATGCACCTGAGTAAGTAATTGTTAGTTTGTCCTAGGTATATGTACCTATATAGGCGTCTACAACTATGAATGTAACGTCTCCGATTGTAATAAGCTTCATAATTACTAGAAAAATGTGTATTACGCTATTTTTTTTATATTTTTTATGGGATTTATTTTAAAGACATATGAAAACTAAGATTTAATAAGCTAGAAGACATTTTAAAATATTTTGATTGATGAGAGTATTGTGGCTGCAGGTAAGTTTTAAATTGTGAAGCAAGGAGTCAATTTAATTTTGTAATCGGAGGCTTTTAAGTGTATTCAAAAAATATATTAAATATTTCTATGACTGATGACATTGACAGGTCTCTTATAGCAATAGTATTAACAAACAAACGACAAAAGAATTAATAGCTCTTGTGAGTTGTAGTTACTTTACTACTTCTAAGACATAAATCTTACATAGAGAACTTTGCAGGTGCGATGATTAGCATAATGCTAATAACTAGAAATTTCCCAAAAATAAAAACTGAATGAAATGCAATACCTGAAACGGATTAATGAAGGCCTGGGTCTGGCGACCGCCAAAACCTTCTCCCTTAATTGCCAACACCTGGAGATCTATTTCGTTGAGTTTAGAGGACAACCACCAGTCCCAGTGGCCACACGGTTAAGCTCAGCCGCTCTGCCTTTGGCAGTATATTTTTTATCCGCCCACACCTATTTAAAGAGAAGCCAAGCTACAAACACAAATTCAAAACGAAACTAACCAAGAAGTAAATGAGAGAAAAATGTTTACTGCAATATAAATAATTTTCAAGAAATAAAATCTTAAGTTATGGAAAATAGTATTTTTTACCTTTTGCCATTGTGTGGCATTTTTACTGCCCAATTGAGGCCCATTGAAGGTCTCAGTGAAAGGTCATAAGTGAGTGGTCTCAGTCCCATCGCCGTTTGGACTCTGTGCGACCCTCAATAATCTCAATATGCCTGAGGTTGCCTTTCCCCAAATCTGGGTGCTTTGTTAAATAATCACAGGGGATGGTTAACTGGTGGCACGCTGTAAAAAATAAATAAAGACGGAAATTATATGTTATCAAAGTGAGCGAATTTAAAATAAAAAATCTCATTTTAATACGAAATTAAGTACTTAGTGCCTCAGTTTTTATACTTAAGGTTTAATTAATTGTTATACAAGATAATTATAGAGCTTTTCTTACGTTTATAAGCCGAAATCCTATTTTATATTTTAAAACTTTAATCTTTAATGGTGACTGGCGACTGGTTTTGTACTTTTGACAACTTTGACACTTGCGTTCATTTGATGCTTATTTTAACAAGGAACGAAAAAAATCTAATTAAGCGTGAAAATGAGTTAAAGGAGTAGTATTTAGTATCGCATCATATTATCCGTTCATAATTTTAATTTTTAACAATTTCTTTAACCTATTTTATGTTAATTACTACTTTACCGGTTTTTGATCGCAGCGTGTGATGAAAGTGTGATGTCGACTTAACGGTAGTTAACGGAACGTTCATTATTTTCATTCACGTCATAGATTCGTCCGAAAGAAGTAGAATCGAAGTAATTTCATGGTAACGTTTTCAATTCTCTTTCGTTCGATTTTAGTTTCGGACGAGCTTGTTTCGTTCGATGTTCGCGGTAGGGCCCCTGGTTAGGGTCGCGGGAACCCGCTGGAGGCAAGCAGCGCAGAAACTCAGATAATATTATTATTGAAATGCGTTCCATATTATTATCAACGTAAAATGTAAGTGCTGCTTCAAAATTTTTATTTTGAATTACTTGGCTTGCGTATCTATATTAATGTCAACTTCTTTGAATAAGTATAGACCTGCAGACTGAAACAGTGTAGTACCTACCCTATGTAGAATATTGCAAATTCTGAGAATTGACAACCAAGAACCAAAATTATTACGATTAAACAATAATAATCTATCTGACATTTTTGGAGAATAATTCAACCATTGTAGTTCAAAATATAATATGGGTCATAATTAATAGTATAAGATTGCGCATTTGACTAAAAGAATATCATCATCATCATCATCAGCCTATAATAGTCCACTGCTGGACGTAAGCCTCTCCTGTCATATATGCGTATAGACGCATATATGATAGGAGAGGCTATATTAAACTGTAAATATTTAACCTACTACCTACTGGATTTAACCAGAGTCAATCTTATGTAAATGTCTGAGATGAATTTAAATCACATGAATTTTAAGGCTCTTAACAAAAAGGGTTAGTTTCCAAATTAAGGTCTATTATTTTGTGAGTGACAAAAGTAAATGTTGATTTCTATACAAAATATAAGTACATACTTAGATGTACCTAGATGAAATTAATAAGTATGCCACAGAGTACCCCTGAATAAGGCTTTGTTGAGATGTAAAGGAAAATCGTCTTGCGTCTCATTCTTCCCTGATCTTTATTTATTTACAAGCCGCAAATTTTGTGCATTCCTAATAATTTGATTTTTTTTCTAATAATCATCATCAGCCACATCATCAGCCTATCTCAGTCCACTGCTGGACGTCGGCCTCTCCTACTAACGATGCGTATAGACGCATTAGGAGGTAAATGCCTATAATCACCACGCTGGGCATGCGGATTGGCGATCGCAGTAATGTGTCCACTATGATGACGCTGCTGCCCGTCATCGATCAAATCAAAGAATGGTTAGTGACACTAATTCAATCCCTTAGTCGGCTCTTACGACTCCCGCGGGAAGAGTTGGGGTGGTGACAAATGTATTCTTACTGCCGTCACCACACGGCTTTCTAATAATATAAATAAGCAAATTCATTTCCACTTGCCACTAACTTATTAAATCAAACATAAATAAAGAAAGCCTTATTTATAGCAAAGTTACATATTTAAAATAATGTACTCTTCTCCAAAGTTTGCCTTTGTACCCAATCTGATTAATGCAGATAAGATTATCCTTATAGACTTTGTTAATGTTTACTAAAATAGAGATATATTCATCAAAAACCATTGAATATAATACATTCATCCAAATGTACTACAATTATTGAGTTTCAGCAGGCACACAAAGAAAACATATTATCGGAAAATAGCTTCGTTAAACTAACAATGGCCGATCCACTATTCTTAGGTCTATAAACCTCTGAACCCACATTTTCCAATACACTCACTCCCGGAGCCACAGAATCCGTCTCCACGAGTCTTATAGGATCCGTGAACGGCAATTTGGTTGAAATATGTTTCATAAGGGGGCCCATGGTGAGCGGAACAAAACTGATAGTCTGTAAGATTTTATTTTATGTGGATGAGTCGAGTCGTTTTAACACGAGAAAGTGTATTATAATATGATAATAATAAATTACAAATGCCACAATACGTAGTTAGTTAATAAAAGATTAATTATAAAGATTTAAAAAAAAATAATACAATCTATTAACAAGATACAAAAGATAAAAATGTATATTATAGTCTTCATATTTAAATGTATTGTATATGTCCCTCCATTAGTATAAAAATAGAACAATAAAATAAATTTTCTCAAACATGCAATGAAATGTTATAGTTACGTGCCTAAAAAGTGGCCGGGAAGTACCTCGTTGCCGGCCTAGGCCGGCAAGTACCTCTTTTTTAATTTTCATTTGACATAGGGTTGTGACCTAGCATCTTGGCTTTTAGCCAATAATTATCTGTAAGTAATATTAGTATAGAAAAAATGATTGGCAAATTTTTGCAGTTATAATTAGGTATTTAAATTATATCATTTAAAATAAATGTACAATAACTACTCAAAATAATATTTAAAAAGCAGTATTATACGGCGCGATCCGTCGGCCCCGATCACTGCATGCGATTAATTGGACCCAACCGACCGCGTCGTCTAATACCGCTTTTTTAAATTAAAAATTTGCAACTTTCAAACAGGTCAATCTTAAAAAAAAAATGAGGTGTCGGTGTCGTATTTGACTTTTGTTGTGTTTCAAAGACTTAGTTATGTAGTTGACTTATAATTTCTTAGAAAGAAGATATATTTTTTTGTTTCATTTCATTGCATGTTTGAGAAAAGTATTATACATACCTCGGCCATGAAGTGACGGGTTGCCGTCCGAATACTATCCGGCCTCGCTTCGCTCGGCCGTCTACATATATTCGGCCGGCAACCAGTCACTTCCCGGCCTCGGTAGTAATGTACTATTAACCCACTGGTAAACAAAATTCAGCTGATTTTCCTCAAATCTTTAGTTTGAATATTACAATATTACTTGAAAGTACTTTAAAACTATGTTTTTTAGGACAGATGGTGTACTTTTTAGGCTCTAGTGAGAGAAGTGGGTCATTTTACGTCAGGGCTAAAACTTCGGAGGGCCATCTGTACTAAAAAACGTCGTACGAGACACGTGCAAAAACGAATTTCATGTTTTTCGCACTTGTGTCGTAATGTACTAAAATAGAATGGTTGCCATTTCAAACTACTTTTTGGATATTCGTCAGGTCTTGTTTTTTCTTCAAACGTGCAATTTAAATGAGCATATAATTGAAAACAAATATTTTTCTTATAAAACTTTTATTAAAACATAAAAAAAAATATCACATTATGTCACTGTAATGATCCTGTTTTTAACAGGTCGAATCTTTTTTGTGTAATTAGTTTTAATAGCGTTTAGTATTGGCCTGTATTTACCGGAATGAGGTATTTTAGTTGTAGTAATAATAGGTTTCTTCGGTGTTGTTACAGTTATTCGTTCAGTTTTTTCTTCCCTCATGTCGGCAAGTCGTCTTTGCAGTAACTCCCGACTCGATGGTTTCATGCTATTCCTTTTTAAAGGTACCTTGTACTTTTTTGACCTGAACTGAGTTTTTTTCTTGGTAAAGCGATTTGCAGTGTCTACTTTCACTATGTATCTAACTGTTAGGTTATTCAATCGTGCTAAGCTGTTGATATCATACACGTACTTATTAAATAGTTCATAAGGATGTTCTCCTTTTAATTCGAATCGTTTTGGTATTTCAGTCAATCGTTCATTACCAGTTTTAATAACATGTCGATCTGAAACAAAACAATAAGTTATAATATAATTTATCGATAAGTTACGAAGCTGTAGATCAGTTAAAGTACGATATTGAATTTGTCCATGAGGCCGTGTTTGCAAATGCAGTCAGTAACCGTATTAAATATATACGTATCTATATGTGTAAAAAATATCAGTAGTATAAATATCACCTTTATAATATTCCCGTGCAATTGCAATACCGAAGAGAGTTAAAAAATACAGTCTGAAACACATGCTGCCTGTTTTCCTAATACATGAGGTTTCTTAGTGCACGCGGTTTTATACCGGGTACTTAACGCAGGTAAAAAGGAAAAAAAGGCTCACACATTGTCATTTGTTCTTTGACGCTAAGTCGGCTAACCCAGCTGGCTTTCAGCGGTGGTAAAAAATATTCTTGCTTTTTGTATCAATAATTGCCTACAGACTGTTTTTAAAAACAAGGGATTGTAATTATTTTCGTAAATGTATTTTGTCATAACAATATATATAATTTACATTATTAAAAATTGAACTGGGATACTAATACGAGTAGTATATTTTTCTACCGCAACGTCATAGTCGAGAAATTTCTAAACCCATAACTAAGCGTAAATTTGATTTTTGTTTTAAATTGGTTACATTTATATACTTTTTGTGTGAATAAAATTGTTAGTTTATTGTACTTAAATTATATGTTTCTCATTTAAATCTCCCCATGTTAGTTCACGTAATTTAGTCTTGACAGGTCAACTCTATTTTATTGTATTTTTTAAGTGTTCTATTGTTCAGGAATGAACAATCGCTATACATGCTCTTGTTGTACTTTTTTCTATTGTAATCGATTCGCAGTATGTTGTGAACATCTGGTGTGATAATACTGTGTGATGTGTATAGGTTGATAGAAATCTTACCTAGTATTTACAAATTTCGAAAAAAACCTTCACATATTGTGTAACAGTTATTGATCACAATTTATTTTAATATTGAAATTTCTCCCTAGATAATTATTAAGTATATACCACTAAATTTTAATTACATTGCAAACAAACAAACAAAAAACCGGCCAAGTGCGAGTTGGACTCGCGCGCAAAGGGTTCCGTACCATTATCAATTTATTATTAAAAAAATACAGTTAAATCAACCTACCTCAAAAACTATAGGAGATAATTTTATCAAACTAAAAATCGTTGATAGAGTTTATTAATGTGCATAACATATATTTTTTTCAGAATTTTATATCGCGTAGTTTAAAAAATAGAGGGGGGGGACACATTTTTCAGACTTTGAGACCTGATATCTCGAAAACGATTTGCTTAAATAAAAATGTGATGTACAAACCTTCATATAATTTTCAAAGACCTTTCTATTAATACCCCACACGCTTATGTACAACTAAAAAAAAAATTCTATCCCTCAGTTACATGTATGGAGGGCCCCCACCCCAATGGTTTTTTTTTTACAATTTAGTATCACATTCCTGTAGCGGTTCATACAACACATATCCTTACCAAATTTCGTTACTGTAGCATTTATAGTTTCCGAGTAAATTGGCTGTGACAGACGGACAGACGGACAGACGGACATGACGAATCTATAAGGGTTCCGTTTTTGCCATTTTGGCTACGGAACCCTAAAAATGATAATAATAATAATAATAATAATAATAAACATTTATTCATGACACACAAGACAAAACAGTATATATAAAACAATTAACAAAGAATAGTTGGTGCATCACGAAATGGACCCAACTCAGCGTAGTGCTAGCCCGAAAGCCAGCGCTGGTCTTCCGTAGGGCCCATTTGGTGATGCCACGACAGATAACACACAAAACAGAGAGAAAAATAAATACAAAAAGAAAACAAAGACAAAAGGCAAAATAAAAATAGAAAAATTATACAATTATAAAACACGAATTATACACAACACAATTTTTATCCATGAACGCGACCATATTTATCAGTGACAGCGCTTGTCTTGTCTAGCGGCTAGCGCCCTAGCGGAAGCTTGGTGAACTAAATCCTCCAACTAGCCGTAAACAAAACAAGAACTCACTAATAAAATGGGCGCGCTATGGAACAGAAAAACACACGCTTAACTACACACAGACTAAACCTAAACGAAATTTAATATAAAAGTAAATGAAATTTTATTAATCTATCTATGGCTATGGCTATGATGTCTAGCGATAAACCTATAATTCCATAATCATTCGTCGAAAACAGTCACAATGTTATTAAAACCTTGTTTTTACTATTAGATGGAGATATTAACAGGTACAAACAGTTCCCAAGAATTATTTAACGTAAGTAACGGCTTGGATTACAGGGCAGACAATCTGTAGCAGAACTAACTCAATTTCGTAATTTTGTCGGTTCCAAACTGACGATAACCTCAAATTAGTTTAGTTTGTGGGATGTGTGACAGTATTAATCAAAAAGTGATATTATAAAATTCGAGGATCACGAACATAAAACGAATCGACAATTAGTCGAGTTTTCTAATGATGTGCCTAGTTTATGCAACAGTGATACTTTAAAATTCGAGGATCACGATTATAAATTGAAACAGACATTAAGTCGAGTTTGTAATAATAGACCCGATATGTTTGTTACTCCGGGTGTGTGCTTGTCAAATATTTCTAGATTTTTGTTATTATTGATTATGACATATTGATTGCTATTAAAAATTACATATTGTCACATCGTAACTCACTCCCAACATGAGCCTTATACTGCATTTAGCATGAGATTAAGTTGTTTGTGTAAGATCCACAATATTTTCTTATCTATCTAGTTACTTCACTCTGCATATTAATTATTTAAATTTGAAATAAGTACTTTTTAGGGTTTCGTAGTAAACAAGGAACCCTTATAGTTTCACCATGTCCGTCTGTCCGTTTTTCCGCAGCATAGCTCAGTGTACTTGAAATCTGCAATTTGGTACAGGCATACATATTAATAATGCCGACAAAGTGGTTGAATAATACCAGGAAAAAAAAATTTTTTCGTGTTCTTCCCCAAATGGTAAAGTGAGGAAGAAATTTTTTTTTGCTGAAGTACTATAATGTGGAGTGTCATTGAATGGGTCTCTTAATAATCAACAAATTAAAAATTTAAAAAACCGACTTCATCCGGTTTCTCCAAGATTCCCGATTCGTTTCCATCATTGGTTTCCTCAAATCCTACTTTCTGAATGCAAATTCTTGTAAATGAATGAAAATTACCAAAAGCGCCATACATGTACCTATAACATTTGAAGAGCTCCCTCGATTTCTCCAGGATCCCATCATCAGACCCCAACTTGGTGCCAATGGGACCATCTCGGGGTAATACACGTTCGATCACAAAAAGAAATTTTAGAATCGGTTCACTATTCTCGGAGATATCAGGTAACATACATACAAAAAAAAAAAAAAAAATTTTTTTGAAGTCGGTTAAAAAGAATAAGGGTCTTACAACAAAGTTTTTCCAGACTAAAAAACTCGCTCTTTTCTCTAACTTTTGATCCGTGGGTCCAAAAATTATGAAAAAATCATAAATAGTGGGCTTATAGAATACTTTGAAATAAAACATAGATATTTACATAATCGGCCCAGCTGTTTTCGAATAACTACGGAACTCTATACTGAGTATGGCCCGACATACTCTTGGCCGGTTTTTTTAAATATTTATAAGAATATTGGCAGTTGATAAAGTCAGTGGCATGTATAAATATACGCTGCAGTCGTAGCACAGTACCTACACCACACATACATAACCCACCTTGATAATTCACCTCACACTTAGTTAATAAACTCTGATTAAACCTCGACCAACACCGTTTGAATTATATCCAACCTTAATTTGCTACGATTACGATTCAATCAAGTAGTTGCGTTATCCTAATTGAAATCAGAGTGTATAAATAAGTTCAAATTACCAAAGTGAATTATTCGATAATGCAGTTTCTGGTTTCAGGCGTCATTTTTGCAATGAAGGATTTGCCTAATACATTATTATGTAATTGCGTATTGAGTATCTCTAATCCCCTGCCGTCATCTGTCCTACCCAAAGGACATAAGCCACAATATTTTTTTAACTCTATGTCACTAAGACGTATTTCCA
Source organism: Thaumatotibia leucotreta (assembly GCA_025490895.1). Classification (NCBI taxonomy): domain Eukaryota; kingdom Metazoa; phylum Arthropoda; class Insecta; order Lepidoptera; family Tortricidae; genus Thaumatotibia; species Thaumatotibia leucotreta. Next base: position 69,925 of record JALPQI010030733.1, on the reverse strand, counting down.
AATAGATTTGGCAAATTTTGATATTTCGTTAATCGAAAAATCGTTAATTTCAAAATTTGACTCATTAAACTCGACTTTGATTTATTAAGCTCTTGAAATATTCTTATTCCTCAAATGTTAATCTTAGTTCTGAAACATAAGATGATTGAAGGCTGGTTTCAGGTATTCAGTAGGTATTTTTAGAATCAACGTCTACTCCGCATATAATGAAATCCCTACAGAGATTCGCTATTATACTGCTCAAAAGAAAATAAGGGCCACTGAGTTCTTGTAGGTACCTATAACTGAAATATGGATGACGTTTTTTTTGTAATAAAAATATATTTTTTTCAGTTTACGTTTATTTGTTGGTTACGTTTATTAATGAAAGAATAAAAAAATATCACTTGCTTAGATACGCTTCATAAACTTAAATAAAGTAGCAGTTTCAAGATGGCTCTTATTTTATTTTTATTCGTGCATATAATTAGCCTCATTGCTTCTAAGTCATGAGTATTTTGTACTAACAGCAACAATGTTAATTGTACATCGGTGGACCTTGTTACAAATACACTCCCGGTCAATGAATACGGGTCAGGTGGATTTTTTCATAGAAAATACTGGAAACATGCTGATTCCAAATATTTAAAATAAATATTTATAATACAAGTAGAACCGTTTTTAACATCAGATTGTATTGGAATTTCCCTGAAGTTTTCACCCGATCCGAAAAACACGGAACTTTATCGTCAGATGACTCCGTAGCTATAAAAATAGCAACTCATGATTAAAAAACTCGATTTACCATACATTTTAGGTGGTTTTTTTTAAAACTGTCTACATTTTTGTCTATACAAACCGACCTAACGACAATTTTAAACATTTTTGGGTTTATTTATAAATGTAGGGAAATTTCAATACAATCTGATTAAAAAATAGATTTAACCTCCACTATAATATTTTTAAAAAATATTTGAAATCTCCATTGCATTATTTTCTATGAAAAAAAAAACACCTGAACCGTTTTCATTGCCGGCGTGTGTAGTATAAAGTCAACCGATGTAGAGCTAGCAGTGTGGGCGATGGTATGTACTGTAATATTTATTATAATTAGTTTAATATTTATTTTTAATATAAATACCCTAACTATTCATATCGTCGCCGCTGTACCCACAACATAAAACCGTGGGACTTAACCGACTCGTATTAGTATTATTTGTGTTCACATCGTTTGAGAGACATGTGTGGAGTCGAAATCAACAGCGCAGGGGCTTTTTAAGACAAATTAGCCTAAGAGAAAGGGAAAGGTAGGGTTGGCGGATATTATAATCCCCGCAATATGATACAATCCAGATAATAATATGGTCTCCCTCAGGTACAAAGACTATTGTAGTGCAGCACTGATTCTGCAATAGAAATTAAGGTCATAAGGTAAGAGATGAGAATTACTTCAATATTACGTCTTATATAAACCTCCTGAGGCCTGGTGACGTCACTTACTTCAACCGAATTTTAACTTTGACACTATATCTATAAAGTCAATATGTTATGTAATATATACTCGTATATGACATAGGACCTCAGGAGGCTATTGTAAATTCTAACTAATAAGTGAACATTTTAAGGGCTTTGAACTTTTCCTTCACAAATTCAGGACATGGGCGCGTAGAAAAGTAAAAACCCATTTTCGTAAAGTGTCTAACTGTGTTCCGTCGTAAGCACTTTAAAATGATTCGATCCATCAAAGATTTTACACTTTTCCGATATTCAGCATTTTACTTCTAAGAATAATAATTTTGACGTCATTTGTGATACGGCGTTACAAACAATCTAATCATGCCAAAACCGTTGTATATACAAATCTACATGCCTTATATACAGGGTGTAATCGATAAGTGTTTATAGGCCATAATTCCGTAAATATGAGAGATATCAGAAAAAAAATTACTGATATCGAAAGTACGTTACCCGACGAGTAAAATGACACTAATAACATACAACGGTTTTGGCATGATATATTTTATGCCTTGTTTACTCAATTGTAAAATACAATATTCTTCATAACACTTTTTTAAAAGGTCTCATTGAAACATTCTCAATGAGAACTAACTCTAAATTATAATTATGAAAATGCTCGGATATTTCCGAGTATATTCCCGCAATTTTGAGAAAGTTCTGTAACTTGTACATTCCTAAATATGCTGATGAATGCTCATGATTAAAAAAAAATGTGATGTATTTTCCTGAAATTAGCGTTCTGAAAGTACTGGTTTTGGAAGCATGTTGTTAAATATCATTCCATGATAAGATTAATTTAGACTATGTGTGATGCAATTTTTTGGTAAAGTTTACTACAAAGGTATAGGCAAAAACGAAAATGGCGGACTAATCTATAGGTACGGTCGGCTCTAATAATATGTACCTATACGATTTTGATCCTTATGCCTTTGGCGTACGTTCCGAAATATATACATATTATTGGACGTTACTGTATGCCTTAACGACTATTGCGTGAACATTGAGGGGGCAAGCCTTTGCCCAATAGCAGGATAATCAAATAGGCTAGGAAACAAACTTGTAGTAGAAGTAGCTATTATAATTTATGATGTTATTCACCTGTTCATAAAATGTTTCAAAAATTAATCAGTCTTTCAATAATATCAAAATAATAGTCTTAATTGACTAATTAATTCTTCATATCGAAACTAATTCACTTTCAATATTTAAAGTTAATAGTTTTTTTCATAAAGTACTATTTAGTAGTCAGTGTCTTTCCTAAAACCGATCCTCGCAGTTCCCAAATTCTAAATCGCTCGAGGAAGGAATTCGTCACGTCAAATTATACGAGAAGAATAAATCTGCGGCTGAGGCGGCTATATTCAATAACGCCGCCGTTTCATTACGAGAACGAGCGAATCCTTCGTTCGTGTGAATTCAGATGTGATTTCGCGGTTTGTTATTCAGCGTTACGCTTAGAAGTTCAAACGCATCTTTTTGTCTTTAAGCTTCATATGTTTCTGGGTGGACGGTTAGGTACTTATTTATTTAATCCTCCATCTTGGATTTATATTTTTATGACTTATGGTAAAATATAGAGAAACACTACATACCTATTTATGTACCTTTAGTTGAACAAAGGGTTGCTTGAGGATTGACTAAGCTAGCGCTAATTAATAATAATATAATATTTTAACAACGTCGCGTCGCGTAAACTTATGTTAAATGTTGTCCTAAAATTTCGGGCATGACGTTACACCCGTGGTTGCAGGCAAAGTACTTGTTGTACGCTTGCCGTTAAAATAAAAATACCAACGCTATAAGCTAGAAACTAAAAAATGTTTCGTAGTAGTAGAAAATAGTTTAAGTCAAACTTTTTTCATGACGATGATATATGATGACCAAACCCCGGATGACGGGAGCAAAAATGCGTTTGTCACTAGTGCTTAGTTAAATATCGACTATTCTATCGACATCCATACCAACATTTTTTGAATTAGAACTGTATTGATAAACAGTAATTTATGCAACCGTGCGTAATCAGAGGTATTGCGACCTAAAATTGATAAACAAGAATATGTCAATAATACCTAGTACATCCTCAAGGCGAAATTATTCACAAAAAATACCAGAATGTGTTGACTAAAAAAAATGGTGAATTCATATTAAAACAATTATATTTTTTTTAAATCTGGAAAAAAAGTGGAACTACTAGGGATACATAATTAGCATAATCTATAAATATCAAATTAAAAAATCGTTCATGTGGATGTCGATAGAATAGTCGATATTTCATTAAGCACTAGTGAAAAGTTCATTTTTGCTCCCGTCGTCCGGGGTTTTTGATGACTAAGTGTTTCTTAGTAGTATTTATGTGACCTGTGTTTGTATAGTTATTATCTTCATAAATGTGATTTACCTGTCTATAAAGTTCTCCTTACCGCGCTGCCCATTGGAAACCTAAGGTACTGGTCCCACCAAGTGCCAGCGGCCAAGTGTATTATTTTAGGAAATGTACTCGCCGGCAGTTTCTACACTGCCTGTGATAGCAATGTATAAGTTGTAGCACTTTCTCAAAATTGCCTAAATTTGGTGAGAACATTTTCATGCTGTTGCCATTGAGAACATCTCTTTTAGAATCTTTAGGCCATGTTTCCAACAGTTAATGATCGCGACATATGACGTTTGGGCTACACACTGGCTACTTTATAAACTCATCAAGTGCCCTAGAAATTGGCCCTAACGCATCTCTCACTGCGAACTACTAAGCTATGAACTATCGGCTATAAACACGAACAAAAGATACGCACCCCCGTGTAAAAAAAAGACAGGGCGATACTCGCCCGGCGGTGATAGCTGATAGCTGGCCGAATATTGCCGTATCTCTGCAACTAAGTTGTTGCAGAGATGTTGTTGTTTCGACTCAGTAGGTAGGTATATTAAAAAAATCCGGTGCAGTTGTATTTCTTTTTCACATAAGATTTTAATCCATACACGATAAATTGAAAACTAAACATCATCTCGTACAAAAATCACAACCTGTTACAATTTTTACGGAAACACAATGAGACAACGAAAAGAATTTTGACCCAACGCTAAGATCGTAGTATTTTGAGTTGTATATTTATCATTCATTATTTTTATCTACCTACAACTTTGCATACTTACTTGTAGTTCAGATAACGCACAATATAAAACTAAACTTTGCCAATAACCAGGCATTTCTGAACAATCGATGTAGCTAATATTCGTTTATTTGTTTACCACTGCCTAACGGCAACTTGGGGCATTTGTAGGAAAAACAAATATTTGCCCGGAGGGTCGGCGTAATGAGAATTGCGCCCGCAGATTGATGGGGATTCGACTTTTTCATTGTTTGAGGATGGTATGTGATCTGTGTGTTTTTACAACAAACATGTTAAGCATACAGGATTCCCGTTCGTTCGGTAACCAATATAACCATTTTGAACCGTCTTTTTAAATATCGAAGTCCACAACCTCTTTTAGTATAAAAAAATTATAAATGTGTTGGTAAAAGACAATTTAATACAACAACAATACCTATGTATTTTGCTTTTATTGAAAGCATCGTCATAGCCCTAATGTGGATAAGATTTTTTTTTTTCAGTGTGATGGATCATTTGGGTTTAATTTTTTGATGAATTTCCAAACATTCTAAATAGTATTAAATTTACTCAAAAATGATCTTGATTTAAATTTTTACTTAGCGCTTGACAATGACAAAACGCAGCCACTCGCATCGTTTTACAACCAAAGCATTACATACATTACATTGATCGTACGAAGCACAGAATACATATTAGTACAAGTGCAGAAAACTGTCTCCAAAGACCCGTTTAAAGAAATAATTACTCTTTCTACGAAACTATTAAGTTCCCACCGCACAACGCTAAATGTCACGTTGAAGTGCGTTCTCTTTCTATCGCGTAACTCGTACCTTTACTGAAAAATAAAGTTGCTTCCTTTTAAAAAAATATATTATCTTAATAGGTAGGTATTTAATTACTACCGACAGCGGTCGAATTAGTACGTAGATATTCGCGAACAACATTCGCGAGTGAGGACCTACTAATTGCCTCCCCGGGGTGGCTCTGGGAGTTCGAACCGAACGCGCTAGTTGGACAGGGCTACGAAGGAAATGAAATTAACTGTACAGGTAATTTAAATATTTGTCATTTGTTAATACTTCAAAATTATGGCTAGTAACGCGTAATAGTACCCATTTTAACAAATGTAATTATGTATATCGTTACAACAATGAGTTGCTATGTAACTCGCAAAAAAGGTCAGTACCTAGTAGAAAACGTACTATAATAACGTTTCTTTACCTCTAGCCTCTGTCTGATAGTGTCAACATTATTCTTCATAAAGTTGTATCAGTATTATAGATTTATGATTGTGTATTTTGTAAGTAGGTAGGGTATATGTTCCGTTGGCCTTAAAATGCACATCAACTTTTTGAATGACTCACTTATCTATGGGAATATTGACCACTAGGCCAATGGGTTCGGAACATTTTACCCGATGAACTGAACTATTCTAGATTCGATTAGCTTTCAAAGTCCTTACCGCTGTTAACTCCTGCTTGTGTGTCATGATACGGACAGGACGAGCAATTTACTCAATGTACTCCTTATTTTTAATTAAATTTTATTGTGAAAGGGTTTGTACGTGTTGGCTTTAGCAGAAGCTTTCCAAATGTTTGAAACTCCATTGTTGTGGAAAAAACAATTTTCTATCCCTCAGTTACATGTATGGAGGGCCCCCACCCCAATGGTTTTTTTTACAATTTAGTATCATAATCCTGTAGCGGTTTATACAACACATATCCTTACCAAATTTCGCTACTGTAGCATTTATAGTTTCCGAGTAAATTGGCTATGACAGACGGACAGACGGACATGACGAATCTATAAGGGTTCCGTTTTTGCCATTTTGGCTACGGAACCCTAAAAATGATTTCATCAATAAAATGTGAATAAGGTAATTTAATAAATGTCTAGACAATAATGGTATATGTCTGCTTAATATTGGCGTAACGCTAGCATAGATAGTAACTCTGCCTACTGAGCTGGAAGTCCCAAGTTCGTATTGCGGCGAGGGTATAAATTTGTTGCTACGTATAAAGGACTTACTATGCTTTGGCGCGTCCGTTGTAGTTACTATACCTAGCAGCAGAGTGGTTATAAACCTTACTTATTTCTTCTACTTCTGCACTTCTACTATGGTAAATAAATTAAAAAAAAAAAAAAAAAAAAAACTTCTATCTGTAATTGTAACTAATAATAAATCTTTACTGTTGTAACATTTTTTTATTTGAATCACTTTTATAGATTTTGATACCATAAAAGAACACGTTTTTTTTATAATTTCGCTGTTGTTGTTGCTGGTAATTTTTTTCTTATTGAGCTGTTGCACAAAAAGTATTTGATGGCACTCTGTTAATTGGTTTTTGAAATTCTCTGGTAGGTATATTATAACTAGGGATTGGAAAAATGTGCGTCATTGTTTGCAATAGTATGGACATGACTCCAAAGTTGATTAAATAAATGATTAAACGAATACTTTCTTGAAATTTGATTTCGAAGCTGTAAGGTGACTATTTGCAAAAGTTTTCATAGTCGAATAGGTAATTTTCTAAAAATGACTAAATGATTAATTATTCAATCAACTTTGGAGTAATGTCCATATTATTGCGAACAATGACGCACATATTTTGTCCGATCTCTGATTATAACAAAGCTTCCACGTTTAACGAATGACTTACTTGGGGTTATTGTATTAAAAATATGTTCGTTTAATACAATATCTCAGCGCTGCTAGCGACGAAGGCTTCTGCTTTTTGTAACCGTTTCATAATGCAGTCTGCAAATTCTATGAAGTTTAAATTAATGAAACGGGTGGAACTTACCTAGACGATTAAAATTATGAATAATGACATCCTTCTAGCATTGCCTGTCTACCTGTTCATCTTCTTTTCAGTAAAGCGCGTGGCTTTTCTGTGCGTTAATCGCAGCGTTATTCGCACGCCTTTGTTTTTACGGAATTTTCAACAGCTACGCAGACGTGGCCAGCTCATTGCGTTTTTTTTTCTCTCTCTTGATAATGTCTTGAAAATGCTTATTGATAAGCTTACTTGAATAAACAATAGTTTGACTTTGATTTTGATCGCATGCGTCATACGCAGCCACACTTTGCGATTAACGCAAAAAACAATCGTGCGCTTTATAGACTTTTGAAATTTGCAACTTACTGACAACGTCATCAAAAAAACGCCTAAAATAAGTGTGAGCTTAAAATCGAACCAGTCTCCAAACTTCTAAGGAACTTTTTCTCGTGTTCCAGTTCGAAAAGAGAACTAATACCAGTCTAACAACTTAAAGAATCAAATTAGAGGCTAACGCCTCACTCCCACGGAATCGATTCCATTCCGTTCGATTAGAAAAATGGAAATTTATCCCGTTCGCGTTCGAGAAAGTAATTTTCGATAAAACAATTTGTCGTTGGGGGTCGTTCCACACATCTGTGCCGTGATCCAGCCTTCAATTTTTCCGCTTGACTCAATTGTTTGTGTGCAGAATGTTTGTGTTTCCAGTGCTGTAGTTATATTCAAATACTCATTATCGTAATAATGCTTATGCCATTCGAATATTATTCAATTTTATTAATTTTTGCACGATTCAGGTAAGTACAAATGGCAGACAAATACCTGTCAACCATTGGGCCAAAAAGAGAGATAAAAGTAGTGCGAATTATCAATTAATAATAACTAAAATAATAACCTAACCCTACAGTGCGTACAAAAATAAACGCACACACACATAAACCTACGTAAATATAACAAGCAAATAAAAAAGTACACAAGAAAAAATGCATCTCAAAAAGTTACGAGCATCACGTACTTAACTATTAAGTAAGATTTTAAGGGTTTTTTTACCATCCCTGAATAAATAGTACATTACTTTAAAGGCCGGATGGATAAATGTGGAATGGAATTAAAAATGAGCACTTTGGCGGCCTAGGCCTACACGATTTGTATTCAATTCCATTAACGACCTCTTGTACTAGTCGCACCTGAAACGTCAACTTTGCAGAAAAAATAGCTGTCCTTTTCTTCTATATGCCTGGCAAAAAGGATGGTAACCATTTTATCTGACGGATATTTTTTCCTAGGATTGTGAAACAGGCAGACATGTACGAGTAATAGTTAGTCTGCTAATTTTAAATGATTAAAGATAGGTTTTTCACTCCTTACTTTTCACATGAACCTACAACTATTTCTGAAGTGGTACAGTCAAGTGCAAAAATAAGTATCAAAAGAATCCGCTCATAAATATGTTATGACGTTCTTGATACACAGAATTAGAGTGCACTGGGACATATTTTTGAACATTTTTGTATACACCTTATTTTGTCTTTGACTGTAAATGGTAAAGATGTGAAAACTTAAATAAAACAGTTAATTAGCCAACTCTGCGGGGTGGGCATCGATCTTCAAGCAAAAGAAAAGAAAAAGTGTGCTGAAGATAGTTGGCCGGTCAAAAAGTTAATTTCTTAAATATTTGGGACCTATTGTTTTATTGTACAGTCGCTATCAGATATATGAAACTGAAAATCTACCACAAGACTACTTTTTTAAATTAACCTTTGTATACAATATGAATACACAAACATTTATGAAAAAAAATGTAGTTCTTATTACTTTAGTCTCATAATTTATTTGAACAAACGAATATAAAGTTGTCAGCCTCCGTTGGCTAGCCTAGTGACCCTGCGAAGCTGGAGGTTACGGGTTCGAATCCCGGCGCGAGCATTATTTGTGTATTTATTTATCACAAATATTTGTTCCTTGGTCATGGTTGTCTATGTATTTAAGTATCTAAATGTATCTATCTATCATATATATCGTCGTCTGGTACCCACAACACAAGCCTTCATTGAGCTTACCGTGGGACTAGGTCGATTTGTGTATGATGTCACAAGATATTTATTTATTTATTTATAAGTAAATAAATTGTGAAATGGTACCTTAATAACTATTTTAAACACTGAATGTATTACAATAACGACCATGTTTATATACCTACTTGGGTAATTTCGCATAAAATGCCTGGCCGCTGACGCGTAGCGTAGGTATTAAATGGTTGCAACTCAAAAAGCGTCACATGAGCATAACTTATAATCATTTATAAATTATAGATTTCCGCTCATACTGTTTAATCAAAGCTACTACTAGTTAGAAGCACTCGGCTTTTACGACTCGAAGTTTGCAACAAATTGTTTCCATCCGAATTATTGAACTTTGTTTTTGGACTCTCTTGCGTGGAAATGAAGCTACGATTTTAAGCTCAAGTAAATAAGAAAAAATACATAATGTGTTTTAATCTGATATACATAAACATGCCAAAGTATTATTATAGCTATAACCACCGTCTTTCATAATAAAATGATTGTATGACTTTGTTACGAGATATTGCAACATCTTGACTAATACCGTGAGAAAAAAACGTTCGCATACAAATAATAACTTTCAGGAATATGCAAGTCTTCATGTCAAAAATAAGTAAAATGTGTAACGTAACATGAAGAATTACGAAAATATTAGTTGTGTTAATTGTATTACTTTCCTATATTGCAAGTAACTTTCTTTTTGTAAGCAATGATTACTCAGAAAGTACTGTACGTTGGTTGTGCTTCTTCCATTAAATTGTTAAATATTGCGCTCGTTTTTGCACATTCAATAAAGTCTCTAAGTATATTGAGTCTCTTAAGTATCTGTTCTACGTTGATGCTTCTTTATGAAGGGACCGCGTTCGTGCTAAAATTATTATCAAAGCTCGCTGCTCTTAAGTTTCCTTGCCCTGTTTCAATAATATTTAGGGCACGGCATACCTTTAAAGGGATCATTTGAGGATAGTCGATCATAAATGATTGTCCAATATAAATACAAATTTATACACGATATGTAACTATTGTGTAAGATACAATACAAATAAAACTATATTGTATGAACAATTTTGACTTATCCTCTTAAACACTGTTTAAAAACGAAATATGCTAAAGCTTTCTCTGTAAATAAAATAAATTACTTCTTAGGCTTCATTATAAGCCCGCAGCCTGATTATTGAAATTTATAGTAATTTAATGTCGAACTTGCTGAAATAATGGTTTATGAAATGGCACGGCACGTTTTCTATTAACTCTATACCTACTTAATGCTTGTATTCATACCATGGTCAAAATTTGACTAAACAAAATACTTGGTTATTAGCAATTGCTAGGAAGCCACGTATCCGTAGCCACGGCTCCAATCTGCCTCACTTAGCTCGCTTTTTAGTACCGGATTAGGATGGTCAAGTTTCGTTTTACTGGGTATGTTTTAGGACTGGTATTTCATATTGAACCATAAGTTAGGTAGTTACCTAAGAATCATAATATATTTTATGAGATTGTGTCTGAACCAAAGCGGTAGTCTATTGATCGCTTAACTACATAGGTTGTAGTAGGTACCCACAAGTTATTTTAAGTAAAAAAATCCACGGTAGCAATATCGTTAATCCTTTCAACAAGTTTCAGTTAAAGCCTTAAAGAGAAAAGCTGTGACAAAAAGAGCAAGTTAATAGGGAAAGTTGAACGAGTCGTTGTCAACGGGTGCGCTGGTTGAGTGATTGGCCAAGTGAAGTTGGGCTCAGTCGGATTCAGTCGGACTACACGATTAATGTCGCAAGTGGAAAGTCATTATGTCGCCCAGTCAATGGATAACAGGGGGGCTACAACGATCTCTTTAATGCGATTCAGTTTAGATTGTGTTTGTCCATTTTTGACAGTAAATCTATGGAATTGACATAATATCACGATTCAGATTAGGTCCTAGAGTGAATTGCATTAGTAGCTCCTGGTAGCGCCCTACGGGTTTTGGCTTTGAAAATATCTTACTTATTATGTAGTATGGTCAAACTTTACATTAAGCTCGCAAAGCATGCAGTATGACTGCATTTTTGGTATGTTGTTTAGTGCACTATAAACTATAAGGCACTATAAAACCACATTTTTCAAGCAGAAAAAAATTGTGCTTGCTGCGTAGTACGTGAACAATTGCGAAATACGGTATTTTTTTAGTATCTGATCTTTATTAAAAAAACCTTACGTTTTTTGATATCATTTGTGAGAAGCGTTTAAAGATTAATAAATTTCCAACAAGTTGAGCTAACATGCATTACCGTAGGTCGTATACTTTCAGAGATTCAAGACTTCAAAAAGTAGTAAAACACATAAAAAGTCTATTTTTAAAGTTTTTTACGTACTATGACGAAATTATTTTTTTGTTTTTCTTGTAGTATACATTTTCGTTCATCCCTAGAAGGCCTCTATAATATACCAAAATTGCAGCTTTGCAACACGCCTTACGATTTGTATGAAAAACTTCGATAGCGGACCTCCTGCCTTTGAATTTCGCGTTTTTATTGTCAATCACAAAGTTTACTGACCTCACTGCACTATAAGTTCATTATTGCATGTTCTTAGTAGCATAATTAGGTGAGGTGATATTATGCCGAAAACGTTAGCAAAACAAAAGATTTTATATAGTCTTCAAAAAACAGTACTTTTTGAAGTCTTGAATATCTGCAACTATAAGACCTACGGTAATGCATGTTAGCTCAACTTGTTGGAAATTTATTAGCCTTTAAACGCTTTTTACATAAAATATCAAAAAACGTAAGGTTTTTTTAATAAAAATCATAAACTGAAAAATGACTGTAAATTTCGCAGTTTTTCACGTACTACGCAGCAAGCACAACTTTTTTTTGCTTGCAAAATGTGGTTTTATACTGCTCTATGGAGTCTAAACAACAAACCAAAAAATGCAGCGATACTACTTGATTTGCGAGTTTCGGGTAAAATGATGTATGTACGGTTTGATGGCACTAATGGGTAAAGCGAGTTTGAAGAAGATCAAATGAAATAAAACTAATAAGAATGCGCGCAGGTAGTATGTCTGCGACTTACGATGGTTAACGATTAGCAACAGCTTACATAATAAAATAAAAAACAAACCGGGGGAACGGAAACCTTATTAAATAGAAAACAAAAAATAAAAATGGCTCACTTTTTGACATAAAATGTAGCCTGAATATTGTTAATTAAAATACCTACACTCAAAAATTAATAAAAATTACATCACTTTGTAAAGTCTTCTTGTAACGCGTTTTTAATTGAAGAGTTGAAGACTTTACATAGGGAATTAATTCTTCATGAAACGCGTTCTGTTTTTATTATTTCGATACAACCATATTATTATACTAAATACATATTCAAATTCAAGGCAAAGTTGAAGCTGTAGCGGTGCCAAAATCCGATACTCTAGACAAGTGCAGAGTATCGTTTAAAAATTCAAGCTTTTCATCAAAAATGCAGCGTGATTTCACTCCCAATTAAGCTCGTTATTTATGTATTCGGTAAAATTTAGCGGCGCGTTATTTTAAAGTCATATTCTGAAATAAAACGAGTTGTTTGCAGATAATATATACATCATCATCACAGGCCTTTGCGTCTATTGCAGACGATTTACACATTGCTGTTTCGACAACGGGTTTGGTGACTGTGGAGGCCAATTCAAGACCTGCCACATATGCATATTATTATCTGCATATGCCATATAATGTCAAATCGACACTACCCTTGCATTAGACAAGTAGCAGTATGCAGTGGAAATTAAACTATTTGGCACATGTAGATAATATATACATATTATCTAATGTGAATGACTATTTGTACATTGTTAAAAACCAATTTACTTATTGGATTTTTTTCTAGTGAGTCATATGAATGTCCAAATTTACTGACATAAAAGTTTTTGTGAATTTTCTATGATTTACCACAATAATGCGATTTGAAATCAGGGGATGGCTGTTAAAATACTTTGATCTCTTTAATTATCCATAATAAAAAAAATCTAAAGAAATAAAATTTGCGAAAACTACTACAAACAGTCTTACAAAAACTGGGCTTTGTAACCAAATAAGAATCTAAGCTCATTTCTGCTTCATCGTTGACTCCGGCAATATAAAAAAGATACTGAATAAAAAAAATGGACAAAAATTGTGAAATCGCTCGACACACCATTTTCAAATGGCATGAAATCTCACAATACAGGTGTTAACCAAATAAATTATACCCCGAAAAATAATAAGGAGTTATATTTTCAGAAAATAATTGTTTCTATACACTGAGTGATCTCACTGATCTCTAAGTGGGCCAGTCTCGAAACTTTCAGTGTGACCCTCTATTTGCAAATACATAGGTACATACTTCTATTCCTAACAATCACGACAAAGTTAATGTAGGTATGCATTTTTCAGCTTTTTTGTGAGGGATATCTTACATCAGGCTGTCAGAATAATTCCGCATGCAGTATCGCAGAAAAAATGGGATTTGGCAAACGCGACTCATTTTTAATGGGCCGGGTAATAAAACTCGTATTTCTTTAATGATGTAAATTCCTTACAGTTTTCCTGTGTGTACAGTGACTCTTATTCTTTCATATCAAATATCAAATCAAATCAAAATATGTTTTTCAAAATATGTTTATTAGCCAAAAAATACATTGCATACTGATAAGTTTTACAGTGATCCCCACACTAGGCAAGGCCTGTATCGTGCCAGAACAAACAGAATTTCCAAAAATAATGCGAAGCGCAAGTGAACTAACAGGTTATGAACATTTTACTATATCTAATATAATGTTGGGTTAAAAATTTAACTATTGGTATAGTAACTAACAGAATGAACATTTAAATGATGAGTTTGTGTACGTGATGTGTAAGTAGTGTGTATATTTGTGTGTGTGTGTGGATGAAGATAGTGTGCGAGCAATAATGTGTAAATGACTAAAGATGGCAAAAATCCAATAAAGAGTAGCCCTGCGAGGAATAAACAAATCTCTTGGGATCGGACGACAGCACAGGCAAAGCTGTCGTCCGCTACTGTTATATATATATTTTAGTTTAAATGCAGAATGTCTTCCGATTCACTGTAACTCCAAAGGACAATATTCGAAAATATACTACGCTTAGCCTGGGATGAGTTGCAGTCTTTTATGTCACAAATCTTGACCATTCTGTTATACACAAGCGGAAAAAGAAAATGCACAAAATCTCTTTGCAAAAGCTGAATTCACACGAACCGTAGGGATCTTGTAGACTCTTCTTAGTAGTAATGTGCTATGATCAGGCGAATTCCAGACTCTACGGTGCACATAGGTGGCGAGACGCAACAAGTACAATCGCCGTACGCTCAAGACCTGTGCTTCTTTGAAAAGATCAGCGGTACAAAATCTTCCGAGGCTTTCCTAGTAAAACCTTGAGAATAGCTCTTTGAGCACTCTCCAGCACTATAAGGGTAGTTTTAGCACAGCCTCCCCATACAAGTATGCAATAATTTAAAATCGATTGAGCGAGTGACAAGTACACTGCTTTAAGTAACGCACCATTGGCCGCATCCCGTAATAGTTTAAAAGTGTACATTAATTTGCGAATCCTACCTGCAGTTGCCTAAATATGACATTTGAAGTTCAGATTCTCGTCTAATACAACGCCCAAATATTTAATAGAGCTGGCTCTTCCTATACGCCTACAAGAGCACACCGAGACTACAGAGTCAGACTGCGCAGGGCAGTGGTCACTATGAACCTTTAGTTGGGACAAATAGGAAGGGGGACTGGAGGCAGCCGTTTTGTGAAAGTTTATAAACTTTGTTTTCTCCGAATTGACGCCAAATGATACAGTATTTGAGGCACTAGTTACATTACATAGGCACACACGCTGACTTCTGCCTGTCAAGTAACTAGAAAACCAGTTCAGAGGAGTTCCACGTATTCCAAACAATTCTAGTTTCTTGAGCAGGATGGGCACTGACACTGTATCAAAGGCCTTCGCCAAGTCCAGGAAGACGCCGGTGCAGTTTCTACCCTCGTCAAGGTGTGAGACAACTATATCGGTCAGAAGCTTAACGGCATCCTCCGTAGACTTTCCATAGCGAAAACCGAATTGACGCTCTGACAAAAGGCCATTTTGCTCCAAAAATTTGACGAGGCGCTTATTAACTACACGTTCCAGTAACTTGGAAAATGCTCCAAGAAGAAAGATAGGACGGTAGTTACTAGGCAAGACGGTAGATCCGCCTTTATGAATGGGGACAATTGTGGCAGTTTTCCATTCCCGAGGAAAAGTACCCGATGCAATGCTTAAATTGAAGATGGCCGCAAGTGGAGGAGATATGACATCGCCTATAGCTCTTAAAAGTCGATTAGTAACTCCGTCAGAACCTGGAGCACTGCTTAGGTCAAGTCTATTTATTAGATTAAGCACTTCACTAGGATCCGTTGGTGCTATGAAAAACGATCCTGAGAAATTATTGCAACTTGCAGTGTGCACGTTAGAGGCTAACATTTCTTGGTTAGTATTAATTTCGAGTAATATCGATTCAGCAAGTCTAGAGCCCACCGTAGAGAAGAAGTTATTACAATGTTCAATTGACTCCCCAGCAGTAGGTTTGATATTTAGAAGATCCTCTGCCGATTTAACAGATTTGGTCCTATGAGTAATACGATTAATTGAGTTCCACAATTTTTTTGGTGCGTCTATATTATCAGCCAGTTCCTTGCGATCGTGTGCGGACTTAAGGTTTCTAAGGAGAGTAATATAAAAATTCCTGTAACGGGTGAAAACTAACTTTTTATATCGATTATCAGGATCTTTTCGTGCTTCTAGGTGCAGTTTATCTTTATGTTTAGAGCACCTTAGTAATCCAGGCGTCATCCAAGGCCGTATCACGTGTTTAGAGCGGCTTACTTTTACGAGTTTTGAATTATTGGACAAAGCAGAGGATACTTCCGTGGTAAACATATCCACAGCCTCGTCGAGCCTATCACTACGCAGAACATGTGACCAGTTGACCTTGCCCAACTCTGACCTCACTGAAACGTAGTCAATAATAGTTTTAATTCGATTTTGGGCGGGAGGCTTATTAACCTTAAGAGATATTCCTATCATAGTAAGAGCGTGATCCGTTAAGTCAGCAGAACAGACTACAGATTCTGCCATACTGGGTCCCGATGCAAAAATATGATCGAGGCATGACTTATGATGTGTCACAGAGTCAATACAGGAATTGAGACCGTGCTCAGCCAAAAGACATAGATCTTCCGATGTCAGTGTATTAAGCCCTCCTGTGTTTAAAATATCTATGTTCAAATCCCCGGCAAGAACCAAGCAACGGTCCGAAGAAATAGCTTTGAGGACAGAATCAAGGGATGAAATAAAGGGTTCAAGATCCTTGAAGCTGGGAGATCTGTAAATCCCTATAGCATTAAAAGCGTTCGGAACTTCCACAAGCAAACAGTTAGCATCTCTTAGCTGTGGTTCTGAAGAAACAGGAGACCATTTGTTATGAATATACATAACTACACCTCCAGACTTATTTATAAACTTCGTAGTATTAAAGGAGAAATAACCTTGAATCTGGTAAATTGTGGAGCTATCATTAAGCCAGCACTCGCACATAATAATCACATCAAATTGAATATTTAGCCGTTTCAGCATTACAAGAAAACTGTCGAAATTCTTTTGGATACTTCGTATGTTAACATTCATTATTTTAAGATTATATTTAGAAATTACCTCACAACAGCCTTCAGGGTAAGATATAGTATGGCACTTGATTTGGTATGAATTATCGACGTCACGCAGTAAATTTAGGGCAGCCATGGGCACATCGTTGGTAGAAAGGAAGAAACGTTACAGTATATATGAAATGCAGCCACACTAGAAAAACAAACGAAATAATTTAGCGCGATATAAAAAGTCTTAGTGTTTACACATAAAGCTCGGTGAATGTATAGTGTTTTGTGGAGTGAGTATGTGAAAATATAGATCCGATGAAACAAGGTAGAGTTTAATTTGATACCCAAATAATTGCAAAGATTGTGTACTAGCAGTGATACATTAAGGGCACTTATTGCTAGATAATTATTGTTGTGTAACACCAATAATGTCCAAGGATGAATCCAGGCTGCGAGATTCAGGGGCCACCATTGCACTACCGGAAAGTTTGTCGAGGTCCTCTTGGCTGAGGATACGAATAGCAGGGCTGCCCTGAGAGGCTTCTCGTTTTCTGACGTATATAGCACCATCACGGATCCAACAGTATTTAAATTTATTTTTGTGGGCAAATTCCCGGGTGAGGCGAAATAAATGACGATTGCCACCAGTGAGACGTTCGTTCACATACACTTTTCTTTGTGGCCCGTTACCGACGACATCCTTACTATCCAACTTACGACGTATATGTACGTATATATGTGGTATATATGTGGTAGATACGTATATATGTGTGGTAGATACGTATACGACGTATATATGTGGTAAATAGTTGAAGCTGAAAGATGTTTTTTTTTTCTAGCTACTGCTATATTAATATAAATTGCTTTTCAAAGAAATTTAACTGGAATGAACTTCGTGCATTGAAATATTACGAATAACTTTGAATTGGATTGATTTTTCAATACCTCAAAAACCTTCCCCGAAGGTAGAAAGGACTCGCCACAGAATACTGGCTATGTTCTATTTAAAATAATAATTTGAAGCACAAATTAAGCAATCTACATTCCGAACGCAGCCATAATTTGAAGCACACACAATTTTGCCGTTAGCAATTTGAAATGCAAATAGAATCTTATTTGTATTCAGTAAAAAAATTGCTAGTAGATTCTTAAGACTCACCATTTGCACTAATGAAATATTATTCAGAACGAATATTAATAAGTTTTCATAAAATTCGTGTAAAATATTATTTAACATTTTTACTTCGTCTGATATTTATTTTAACGATAAATAATGTTGTTTTTACATTTTCGATGCCTGACCTCAAACGCATTACCCCATTAAAAGGCATACATTTTTAACTGGAAACACAGCCTTTTAAGAAATATGGGGTGGTTAGCTTCAGATTTAAATCTATAACTTTTACAAAAATAAGACGAATGTTTTTTTAAGTATATTAAAATACGCATTTCCTGCATCAATATAACTAGATATTTTTCGTGCAAGAACGAGAGATTGTCAAAATTAAACATCGACATAACAGTTATCGATAAGTCTTTAAGTAATAAACAGATAAATAAAAAAATCGTGCATTAACTTACAGATAAATTACAAGAATGAAACTCATATTAAAAATGGCATACTAACGTATTTTTATTTAAGTGGCCGTGCAAATTGTTTTATATAATTTTAGCTTATGATTGCATAGTGCTGTGTTAAGTCGCACTTGCTTAGCTTGCCGGCTTGAATTATAATTACTTCCTTGCCATGACATATTCACCCGCTTTTATGTACCTCCGTCTGACCATGACTCAGCACATCATCTCACTATCACTCATACAGCACTCTCTCTTTCGCTTTGCCTTGAGTCTGGGCATGGTCAGTGGAAGGAGATATGGCAGGACTTCACTCATGCTGGACGTGGAATATTTCAGGGTGCAAGGTTACGGCTGCTGGAGTGCGTCGAAGGTTCCCCACCGCCGCTGGTTGCGGCTGGTCGATGCTTTTCGTCCCCTGCCTTCCTGAGCGTCCCAGCACCTTACGCCCGTGACCACCTGCTGCGCGCCACCACCGTTGCGTCAGGGGAGTTCGCTGTTCGCGAACCAGCAATTTTAAATTAACCTTGTAATAACGGTCATTAACCGAATTTAGTTGAGAACCAGACGGGCAATGTAAAAAGTACCCACGGATATAAATTTATGTGGCAAGTTCTTCTTAATTAAATAAATATTTCAATTATTTCGTAAAAGAACACTTGTTTAATTTCACCCATAGTCCGGATTGTCACAGTATTTAATACCCAACAAAATAACAAAAACTTATGAAAACAATTTTAACGCCATAGGAAATATTGAACATACAGTGTGTGAAAAAAGATAAGCATAGGTAGATTCTGTATTCCTTGTCTGCCTGATTTAACGAGAAAAGTTTGAAATCGCCTATAACTATTACGTGTTGATGTTTCATTTTGTCAATCCCTCGATTTTGCTAAAAACATCTAGGTACACCCATCAATGATAACCAGGTTTGCGTGAAAAACTGTCCCTCAGCGGACGTGAGTGCGCAGTTTGGTATAATATCGATGATTTCAACTTTAACGATCCACTTGTCTCTCTGGTGCATTGTCTCCAAGCGACGGCGAAGTATGGACATTATCCATTGAATACGTTGAATTAGATAGTATTGCATTAGATAGTATGATGAAATTGATGAATTAGGAAACTGTATTTAAGCTCTTCTACTCTTTAATTCAAACATACAAAAAATAGGTGTGTTTTGTTTTTTTATAACTGTTATAGTTATAAGTCATCTTATTTATTTGTAATTAAAGGTTTTAGTATATTCTTTTTTTAATACGATTTTTTTTTATATTTAAATTTTTACGAAATTATACCTGATGCACCGCCGCATGTCATTTATTTTGTAGTAATGTTTAGTAACATGTTGTGCAAGGGATTTTCTTATATAATAATTTGGTACCTATAACATTCTTTTCAATAATTTACCACATTTTTTCGATTGAAAAAATATTTATTGTAAGCGAATTTCAAGACATTTCTTTTTAAAAGTCGATCGGATTTACAATATAGAGAATAATTAAAATGACGATCCAAACAACCTACGGTATATTTCCAAAATAATTTGTTTGATGGACGATCATATAGATAATTCGTGACTTTTCCTTGCGGGATTTTGAGTATTTTTAATGTATAGGTACATATTTGGATATTTTGATTGTGAATTCTTTAAAATATCAAATAAATAATTCACTTATCAGTGATAGTGTGAATTTTAGGGAAGCTTGTGATTTTAAATACTTATTGAATTTTAGGTATTTGTCTGGCTCTGCCACTATTGTGTCTACAGATAACTTGCGGTATGTCGTATCAGGTTTTATTATTAGAATTATAAAAAAATACTGAGTATCTAAATGACAAAATACTCTATTTTACAATAAATTATCCCTTTCCGACCGGTTTGATATAATCCTGCAAATTACTTTGCAAAAATCCTGTCACCAAGTAAATTGTATTTTCGAGCTCAAACCTACACCGATCGAATCTGCAGACACTAGCCGACACGTAAAAGTAGCAAATACCTTAGGGCGGCCGCATCAGTCAGTCGCAAGACAGCGTTGAAGATGGCGATGTATTTTGGTGGGAGTAGTAGCACATGTAAGTTCATAATTTCGTATATTTGCGGTGACAAACATTCTATTTATTGAGTGATACTTACTCTTAAAGAGTTAAACGTTTTTATTTAGCACAAATTAGAATAAAATTAAGTGATTTCGTGTAAACAATATGCCCGTAAATAATAAGTGCACAAAATTGTAGGTTCGGCCGGAGCTCGTCATAAATATTTGCACGGATATGCATAATCGGTCTTAGCGCATAAAATGAAACCAAGAAAGATAGTCATATGTTTTGAAGAATTGGTTACATATTTCGTCTAATTCGTTAGGTATATATTTCATCGTATTTTAATTAGCGTATCCAAGGAACTGGGTTAATAATATCTTGTATTTTCATCTTGGTTAGGCACTCCATAGTTGTCCATACCTAATATCTCTCGAATTGCTTTGGCCTTGCTATTATGAATGTTGCTCTTTTGAACTCTTCTTAAGTTTTGCTTATTCGTGGATGAATGAAGAAAACACATTGTTGAAGGACGTCCAATCTTGATAGTTTCCGGTAAACTTTGCTATGTCTATCTTCGGAAGCTTCACATCATCACTAAAGCTAGGTGTGAGATTACTGCTAATTCTGCTTGTGCACGACGTAGTACTTTCTAGCATAAGCTTTTTAAGTATTTAACCACAAATATTTTCTTGTTTGGCTATTAAAACCCGTTAATTCCGTTCACATCTTTAAATCTAATGTTGAATTACTGTGGAAAACTCAATGTGTAGTAAATATCGTTTTTTTCTTGTGTGAATATGTATAATGTAATGTAATTTACAGATTCTTCGTTTTTCCCAGTCAGTAAAAGTATTATATTGCAAATAGTACTGATTATTACATGTCAACTCCAAAAAATCGTCGCTTTAATCCATTCATCATATTATTATTAGCATTGATAATACATTTTTATCTTCTCGAAATCATGAAGTGAAAATTTTGATTTTTATTTTCTAATTTACCGCCTAAAAGTAGCTTTCACATTTAAAACTCATTTATTTACATTTGTCATCCATCGTTGGGTCACCAATTTACATAGGTGCGAAAATTC
The DNA here is from genome assembly GCA_025490895.1 of Thaumatotibia leucotreta. Lineage (NCBI taxonomy): Eukaryota > Metazoa > Arthropoda > Insecta > Lepidoptera > Tortricidae > Thaumatotibia > Thaumatotibia leucotreta. The sequence continues at coordinate 48,098 of JALPQI010030733.1, read as the reverse complement.
AACTCAATCTGCCCAGTAGTAGTGTCGGAGTAAATCGGTTGTAACAGACGGACAGATGGACACGCCAGTGATCCTATGAGTGCTCCGTTTTTTTTCTTCTTGTGGTACGGAACCCTTAAAATATAAGATCGCTTATAATAGGAAGTTTTTTTCATTAAATAATGTGTTTTATTAATGTTTTTATGCATGTCCATACTAATTTGCAAGATCTTGCATTTACGTATAGATCCTGAACGTCACTTTCGTGCATGCGATTTTTTTAATGATAAAAGGCAATTCGATTTTTTAAATTATTTTTTACAAGTATACGAAGATAATTTAAAACGATCTACATACATTTTTCATAAGATTTTAGAAAATGTTTGTCTCGGTCGTAAAGGGTTATAATATTGGGAGGAATGTAAATTAATAATGTCAGTTTTTTCCAATGCCGATTATGCTACGCAAAAAGTATGAGTTGTAATGTGAAATAATGAGACCGGAGCAATGTTTAAGTCACTTCTTTATTATTGCATATGGAAATGCTTCCCTTGTAATCATGTTAACAGCTGTTTACGGCAGGAATATAAATATGCACTTATAAGATAAAAAAATATTTATTTAGATAAAAAAGTAAGGATGACTAGGCTTTAGATAAATTTGATTTATATGCATGTCTACTGCATGTAGCTACCAATATACACCAAATAATGTCATTGTTATTGCAAAATATTTATTTTACATTATTAATCTAACATGATATCCACTCTAATCCCTCACGCTACACAGCGGAGATCGGTATAAAAATCGCTCGATTTCCATTCGAACGGGGATCACGAGTGTTCAGTGCTTGAGTCTGGTGCATACCGGGTCTCGCCATTTACATTAAAATTGAATATAAAATTACACATTTGAATGTAATACCTACGTGTGGCCCTTAACTAGTGAACTTTGAAATCTTAGTGGATTTTTGTTGAATTTATAACATATGAAATAATAAATAGGTAATACCTTTGAAATTTACATATAGCAGTCCACTTCTGGACCACTCTGGAGGCTTCCCATATTACCTAAGCGTATAGATAATTGGTGTTCGAAAAAAAAATTTCCGACGCACAAGAGGTTGAACTTTATGCAAATGCGCTCCATACTTGGAGTATACTAATACACGATACTTTTCACCATAGGATGAGTTACATTCTTAATTGACATTTTACTTATTTACTATTAAATACGATACGAGAAACAATCGAAAATCCGTCAAATTAAATTGCCGTAACAAATCCCAGTGTGACAATACCTTTACTCGTTCCATTCATACCATGAATGGACATTTTAATTGACACGAATTGTATATACGGACTATATCCAATAGGAATACTAAATTCCAAACGAATTGATGCCCAGGGCATTTGAAGTCAGTATTTTAACTCGGTAATTGGGCCCCGGTAATATTATTTTGTAACGTACCTAACAAGCAAATATATTAAATCAGGTTTCATATATCGTCCATTAAATACAAAAGCGACACAAGTCAAAAATTTACTTTTTACAGGGGAGCTGTTTAAAGATTTTGTATTCGTTTTTTGTTCACAAAAATTTTTTACAGCTTTAATATCATATGTGTTATATATCAATTTGTAGGCATTTTAACCCTCTTTTGATGTGTTTGGTTATTAGAAAGTAATATGTGCTGTGCAAGCTTTTATGAGCGTATACGTCCGTTTTGCATAAAAAAATAACATGAAATCTGATAATTTTTTTTCCATCAAAGGCCACAAATACAAAAAAATAAGCATTTATTTCATTTCAAGCATACATAAAATCATGTCTTAAACATAGAAATACTGTTTTTTGACAAAACTGAACCAGACAAAACTTTTTCTTACTATTTCTTTACTTACATATTGTCAGAACATGTTTATAGGTACCGTAAACCGGGGTTACTTTGATTAATTTTAACTTTGGTTACATATTTTGATGAATTTAACGGACGTACTAACTTGAAATTCAGATATAATTATAGGTTTACTTCAAGAATCAACCTGCTGTATAAAAAATGTGGTAATAAATACAACGCCATCAAAGTTATATTGTTGAGAATGGAATTACTTTGATACCACTTATTTTTTACTACAAACCGGAAATAGCCCACCTAAAACCACGTAAATAATAAAAATCGGTTAAGTAAATTTTTAGTTATTTGTTTTTTCTATGTGTATTGTATTTGTGGGGTGGTTACTATGATCCCATACTAAATGATCCAAATTGATATGTTTTGACGGTTTACTAGTGTTTTTCATTAGAATTGATGCAAGAACTTTATATCTTTCAATATTTAATTGCAGCGATAATAAGTCTTTCCTAAAAATCTACTTATGATTAGTAATAATGTAACAATTTTTTTTTCTAGACGATATGACAGTTTAGCGCTAGTACTTGGGTACTACCTATGTAGTGAAGCAATAGACATGATGACTGTCAAGTCAAATCAACACTTTTTTCGATTTTTGAAAGATTTACGTGAAATACACAAAAGTGACGTCGCGTTTGTATACTACACTTATATTAAATAAAAGTTCTGTACAATAATGACTGCAGTCTACATATTAGTAATAATTTATTTGTGTATGATGCCGTGCATAATTTTAATGTCTAATAATTTATTTTAAATACAGCCATCATCCCTATGTTGGCATTGCCAAAAGTGAAAAAATAAGTTTTTAGATTCGTTAAAACATACAACGGGGTTAGATCTATGTTTGTTTAACTTGTATTGTATACAAATAATATATAGGAAAGTATGACAAATACTTAATAATCTGAAGTTTATGCCATTATTGTTTCTTCATGATTATACGTACACAAAATTGACAGTCATCTTTTCCACACAATCTCTAATATACTTTTAAGTAAAACGAACACATTATAAAGTACCACGTTTTACAAGTACCTACTGTTTTTATAAGATGTATTGTATTTTTTAAGATTTCATGCAAAAGAAACACAATTACTCAATCTGGTACATTTATGGATTTTAATATTATACTGAATTAAAAACGGTTGTAAATGCAACAATGTTTTTTGAAACGTACTATGAAGTGTACATTTTAGAATCCTAACTGCCACATTCCGTATCGCGGCTCCTTTGTTTATAAAGAAATCTAAACAATACATGTTTACTATATTCAAAACAGCATCATGTATAAATATGGCTCCTGTGATTGATGCATTTGAATATATTTTTAACTCAAAAAGGTTGCAAATGCTAATACGGCAGTTTTGATTAATGAAAAATCAAATTTAAGAGGATATTTTAAAATTAAAACTGCCACATTCTGTTTTGCCACTCCTTTTTATATAAAGAAACATAATATTTACGTATTTATTTTATTCAAAACGGCCACATCTACAAATATGGCACTTTTGCTTACATATTTCTTAAAGTAATCACTTATTTTTTCGTTTTATGGCACTTTTTCACAAAAATGTCGTGCGTTTTGTTCAACGGTCGAGTTGCAATTGACAAAATGGCAGTTTAGCACTGAAGTTAGTCTCGAAAGAGGGATAGTGCAAAAAGGGCACCTGCATAATTTTGATACTTTCTAACGTCAAATCGACAGGTGTCTTAGTGCCACGTAAAATATTAGTGCTTATAATGTCGTTTTTACAATAAAAACATTTTTCACGGTTTTTGAGTTGTGTCGCTTTTGTATTTAATGGACGATATGTAGGTATGTTTGCTTGACTGTTTAGTATATTTCAAATTTTATTAAAAATATGATTTCAACTGCGCAATAAGAGCATCATTGAGACTGATGTACGGTTGACTGGCGTATGAGTGGAATGAAACATTTTTGTGCGCCATGAAAATTGCAATATATTGGTATTTCCAGTTTATTTACAAGTTTTGATTCAAAGGGCTTAATATTTAGGAAATGTTGATATAAAAGCAGCCACTGTGACTACTATTTCTCTAGTATTGCTACATACAAATAATATATATCTGTAATAAATGTGTAAGAAAGTTTGTTGGCAGTTCGTCCCATCCGTACGCAGCGTGATTTCACGTTTTTGGGCTATTTTCCGCTAAGCGAGTTTCGATGGAACGGATCCCGACCTTTACGTAGCATATTGCGGGGTGGTTTTTACATTTTTTCATAGAAATTCGTTTTCATGTTCTCGGTTACAAGATTTCACGGCGTGAATATGTTTGCACTACTTTACGGACTTTTGACGAGCCATTTGCTGAGAAATGTAAAGTGACATTTGGGAGAGGTGAGATTTGATGGCTACGCTTTTATGGACACCATAACAATTGTAGTAAGGGGATTAATTTTTTTGGCGAAGACCTATTTTAGTTATGATGATCCCTTTGTAAAAATAATTAACGCGCTTAGATCACTGGTAATAGTGCAGATGCATCCTGTATTTTTTTCACAGAAAATGTTTTCCCACAATGTCGTAACAGATGTGCTTACCATAGAAAAAATCAACTGCGAAAGACTCTGATTGTCACGGGATTCGAACCCGCTTCCTCTGGATTGCCGGTCCAACGTGCTTCCAATTACACCAGACTACCTTCCGTCAATCACAGCGAATTTAGTCAATGGTATTGTGAAGTTAATCACTAGCGACATCTGTACATAGTGTTTCGAAGGTACTACAACCTTAAGCCACTCAAAGACGTGTGTCTACCACAATCGTCCGCAAACTCGACAACTCTCCGTTGCGTTGAATTTGCTTTAGAAGGCGCTGTAATCAATTCATATGATTAGGAAACATCAATTTGAATTTTTTTTTATAATTAAACAAATTGATGTTGGTGTTACTTTTTTACAATGCGGATAATCCCACAATGTCGTAAAATGTATTCTCTTTCATTTTATTTTAGGTTTGACATAAGTTGTGTTATAAACATGGTGTTCGTGTTGATTTGCGTGAAATTGGACACGTTACTTGGGACATTAATAAAAGTTTTCAATCAAATTTTATTCTGCTGTTGATGTACATTTTCATTTTGCTTATATTTGGAATAGGTACCTACTTAAATTGTTGTTGGTTACATGTTTTTGCCGCCAAAAATGGGTAAGAACATAAGAGTTACCTACCTACCAATTATTGTAAATTGTGGATACAAAAAAAATCAAACAAAGCATACAAAGTAGAATGTTTTGTGTCTTTGAATTATTATTCTTCGTCGTAGGGAAAAACATCTTTCAATTCGCTCATATTATATCATCTACTTTTAATATCTGGCTTAGAGCCGGCTTCAAAAATTGAAATGTAATAATACTTCGATTTTTATTGTTATTACATACTCGAATAACATAATATTAACAGCAACAATATGTAGCCAGAGGTACAATTTCCTACGGCATAGTAGGTGCACCTGGTATGTCTACCAAAGACAGAGGCGTCATTTTTTTTTCAGCGGCCATCGATTATGTTACTACTATTTTGTAGTGCTACCTTAGACTAGCTTATTTACAAAATAAGTTTTGCCGTAAGTAATATCGGAGCCAAGATATGGCCCTTCAAACAATGATATTGGACCAGTGAATATACCTAACTAAGACGGGTTTAGGAAACCGCTTAGATGACTACAGGCTTATTTAACTCGATAATACTACTAACAAAGATACAAGGATATTGCCCTTAAAGTATAATAGTTAATTTAACCGACTTAAAAAAAGAAGATCTAGTATATGAAAATGCAACTGTATTTTCTTAAGCGATTTCTATGCTGTCTGTTTAGTGAACATTAAAAATGTTGCAAAATGGTTTCAATAGACGGTTCACCCTCTGGCTACACCATAAGGAAACACAGGTGTGATGCACACAATCATGCAAAATGGTTTGATATATTTCTAAGTAGGAAATCACCTAATTAGATTAGTTTTTAGATTGGAATTATTACTAATGCTTTCTTATGTATACAACACAACATATGTGACATTATTTGGGATAAGGAGCCTTATTGTCGATGGCTCTTACGTCCGGTGACGTCGTATTTGTATACAAACATGGCTCATAATGCCGTAAGCGCCAATGACAATAACGTCCCTTTTCCCAGATAACGTCATTTGTAATTTTTAGTATTACGTTGAATTACCTACTTTTTTACACATTTTCTGGCTCGTCGTAAACTTCATTCTCAATATTATCTTGGTGAATCACTCTCTCTAAAAACTGTGCCGGGGGATCAAGATGTTCTTGATACCTACCCCATCCCAAGAACCATATAATTGACATTACATGTGAGCAACAGCCTAAGGTCCTCTTCCCAACAACACATGAACAAAACTTTACTATAAAACTTTAAAGTATGATATCTCGGCTCCGATATAATTTAGCTATATGCACTTCATAATAAAAATAAGTTTATTTTAAATTGCTTTTTTCAAATTTGCCACTTTCATGAGTGGCCGCCAAAATTTAAAAACGACGCCAAACCCCTTTATACATAGATATTGAAACGATACCTACTGTGAAATATAAATAAAAAAATAAGTACGTATGTACTTAAGTATCGGTAAATACAGAATGTCATAAAAATGATGATGAAATGGATAATCATAAAAAGGAAACATAGCGTTCAGTTGGAGCAATAAATTTTTAATTGGCTGAACAGACAATGCTCAATTTCTACGGTTGATTGGTTGGAAACGTCTTGATTTTATGTACAATCGTTTAGTTTATGGATGATTTAATTTGATTAAATGATTTTCTAGAGTGCTTGCTTAAGCATTCTGAAACTCTAATAGTACCTATACATACGTATATAAAAGCGTCCTGAATCGCACACAAAAGGTTCCGTAGCAGCAAATATAAAATAAGTTATCACAAAAGCTATACGATTTCAGACGTAATATAATATACAGTCACGACAAAAAATATATATTAATTAAACACATTTTAGGATATATTTTAAGCCCATCACACAAGGATCAATATCGCTGGTATTTTTTGGATCCGACTGTACATAGAAAAGTGGCAATAGTTAGTTCCTTAATAGGCAGTAAAGAAAAATGGCACTCGAATCACTCATTCTTTAACATCTCATTTTGCCCGGACAAAACCAAAGTGAATAAATCGGATTGAATATTTAATTCGAAGTGTATACTTACGTAATAAAAAATAAATTAATAGAACTATAATACATACAAAGTAAAAACACCGTCAATTAATGTGACAATCGGTATTATTATCAAATAGCAATACATATTATTTATTACAAGTACAGAAAACCTATTTATTTATTGTTCATTATTATAATAAATTCTCTGACAGCGGTCTAATGCTAGTAGATATTCGACAAACAACATTCGCGAGTGCGCGACGTGCGTCACCACTTGCTTTAAGGCCCTACTGAATGTAGTCCCCGGGCTGGCACTGAGAGTTAAAAAAAAATTAAAAAATAAAAATAAAATCTGTTTATTTCTGAGATAAGTGCTTATTTCTATTTTAACATTGATTGCAAAATCTCTTTTGTATGAGTTTATGTGCGCAGTGACTAAGCTCGCGTGTTACGTTACCTATTGTTCACTTTAATAATATATACCCTAATAACAGGATCTTATTAGTTCTTCATATTAAGTTGGTATGCTAGTATATTTCCCAGTGTGTTATCCTTTGCAAAATATTCTTTGAGATTTTTTTGCCTTGCGATTGTTTTATACCGAAGTTCGAACCGAACGCGCTAGTTGGACAGGCCTGTATAAGAATATTATTTCGCCTAGACCTTAACGCTTGAATCCTTCATTTCAGTAAATAGGTATTCTAATACTATTACTAATACTTTATACTTCGTCACTATGTTCAAGGTGTAAAATCCTTCTTTTCCTAGGGCTCAAATGTACGCCTTCGTCGTAAATATGTTATTCTGATCCCCTGACAAAATCTACTATGTAAATCTGATCATACATTCAGAAAATATCCTTTTCCTTTTAATAATCAGTTCATGTTCTCGATTAAAAAAGCCTTTGTGTGTAAGTAGTTAGATTTACCGAAGTAACTTCCTACCGTAACGCATAAAATACATTGTTTACTCTCTCAACTTTACTCAAACACGTGTGTAGATGTAGGTACGACTGAGCAAGCGAGCAATAAAACGTCAGAGACGCACTTTATACTTTAATTATTTATGTTTCCTTTTGTACAAAGTGAGCAGCTGACCTGGATCCATTTCGGGCGAAGTTTAGACATATTTTGAAGATTTAACGGTGCTTAAGCCTGCCAGTGGCTTGTAATTGTGAAATTGTTGTGATTTTTTTTTTTTTTATGAATGTAAACTTTAATTTGGTAAGTCAGAACGTATTGTGAAAACACAAATCAAATTATTTATTAACAAAATTTTTTGATTTGTGCTTTTTTTCCCAGTAGTCACGCTACTTAATACTATATAAATTATAAATATTAAAGACCGAGTGGCCGAGGGGTAGAGGCATCAGCCGCGAAAGCTGAGCACGTGGGTTCGATCCCCACCTTCGACGTTGGTGATCTTGGTCATTTTTTCTTTGGAATATGACATCCAATATTTATAATTTGGTAAGTAAGGTTAACACTGTATAGGTAAATGGTGTCTGATAGGAGGACATATAGGAAAAAGATTACTTGAAGAAAAATAATACGTTTTCATGATTTAAAACTTCAAATTTATGTTGAGCGTTCGTAAATAGATTACATACTCGTAGATTAAATGACATGGATTTGAGCAAATTTTGTAAGTGATCAAGATACTGTACTCGTATTTTCTTTGTAACTAATTATAAGCTTACCGCCTAGTATATTTGAACGAGTAAACTGTAGCCTGTTTACCGATTGCAAGCCGATTACAAAATATGTACAGATTTTTTTACTTGCCTTTAGGTGGAGTAAATACATATTTTTTCAGAAAGTCACCATCGAGCTAGGTCACGTTCTGAAGAAGTTACTTAATGAAAGCGTCACATTCTGAGACCACCACTTTGTTAGATAGCCGCTTTTTGAGTTTGTCACATTCTGAATTCAGCACTTTCTGAGTTTGTCACTTTCTGTATCTGCCCATTTCTGAGTTTGCCAGATTGTGATTTCTTGACTTGAATTTCGTGTTTCTGAAGATTTTGTGAACCATGCAAAACGACTCGCATTTTCACACCCTTGAAGAGTGAACTCCTGTTGCCATTTTCTGGGATTCCATTTATCTCGGTACAGTCAAGGGCATTAATATACATATATACACTTCTCCATACTGATCCCTTACAAATGTGTCTATATATTAATGCACTCGACTGTACATGATGTACAAAATAATATTGACATCGGTTCCGCGGTTTTAACATGAAAGTATTGCATTTACAATTCATTATTTTTTATTCCACTATTCATATCAATAATTATAAAGCTTTAACGAATTTTACCACACATTCAGCAATACTTATCAACTATACAGTAAAGTAATAATAAATCCACATTATGGTTATTCATATAAATTTATATCATTGTCACAAAATAATTGAACATTTTTATAAAATATTAATTTAAAACAGTAAAGAAATCCTCGACCTTAAACGGTTCTTGACATACACATCTTTTTTCGAAAATGATGAACTATGTCGAATGTTAAGATGACACATTAAGTCTGATAGCAAATAAGCATAATTTAAAGCAACAGGAATAGTACATTGTGCATCAAGGGAGGTAAGTACGGAATCATTGACGAGAGTGTTATAAGCCCGACGCCGTAGAGTTAGTATCCCGCTCGACCGTGATGCATACAATGTTTTTCATCACACTAGCCGACAAAAAAATAAGTTTCAAGACAAAATATTATTAAATGACGTACTCACATTTCTATTATTCCCTAGGGAATTTCACTTTTCTATTACTCCCGCTACGCATGCAAGCAATGGCGCGCTTAGTTATGCACCGCGAGCTGCTAAGCTATGAACTATCGGCTATGTTTATAGCCGATAGTTCATAGCTTAGTAGCTCGCGGTGAGACCAGTGCCTTAGACAACAACTGTGATGAAAAGATTATGTAGCCCCACCGATATTATTTTTTCGAGAAAACAGCAGGTTCACTTAAACCATATTATAAAGTCTAATATTTAATATTATATTTGTTTGACGTGTTTGTATTGTTTTGTCGGTAAAATAGTAATTAATTTTATTTATATTTATGTGCTTTTTTAATGTACGACCAATTTGTTTGATTGAAAGCGTCTTAATATCATGCGATTTCCAATCAATCGGGTGAATTTAGAAAGGTAGGTAGCTTAAGATCATAACGTATCGGTCCCGAGGCATGGTTCCTCGATGCATCATACTGTGATGGATGGGGACAGTGCTTCAATTCCCTTAATCTCTGTTTTTATGCAGAAAACAAAGTTACAATTTATTTAGAAAAGAACGATTGCCATAAATAAAAAATAGTAAAGTTTCGTTGTAGTATCGCAACTTTTACAGCTATTTTGGTGCTGCATAGTTGAAATAATGGTTTCTTTGTAAATATTTCTAGGAAGATGATCAATTTTATTAAGATTCATATTCCAGCTACAATTGGGAAAATTATTAATATTTATGCATTTAACCAACAACGCGGAATCAAAATGTTGTAAAATATACCAACATAGTAACACATTTTATAGTTCAAGTACATTAGTTTAGTACGTAGATAATTATATTAAGTATAGGAAGATTTGGTGTAGGCTGCGTTTATAATTATAATTACCTCGGCTGTAAGCAGAAACTTTGCTTTTAATATCCTCCCAAAGCCTCTTGATTCACGTATGTGACTGGTTAATTACTAGATTTATTAAGTTCGCAGTGACTTTAACTTATTACCCATATTATTGTAGCGGGTGTGCCCGCATTTCATCCTATAATTAAATGGCCGGCACTGTGGTCACCCTTGTCACTTGTGGAGTGACCACATGATGCGGGTCCGTTTCGGACCTGGTCCATTTAATTTCACATACTCTATGTTCTCTAGGAGACTGTACTATGTGGCTTGAATATAATACATGGACATCTAATGACCACAAGTTAGTGTCAAATTTTGTAGAATACTGATAAAGTGCGTAATTTTTTGCCTTCGTATTTTCGAGGAAACCCCCGAATTTATATTTCTGTCTCAGTTAACTTCGATGCAATGGATACCTACTGAAGTTTATTGTTACAGCTAGATGAATCCGGACGATTCCGTGAAAAGCCGAAGGAAAAGGATTATGCACTATATTTGTGTGACAATTATGAATTGTTTTTGTCAACTTACCTATAAATATTTATTGTCTTCTCAAAAATTGGTCCCTTGGCAATTCAATTCCCAGTTTTGGTATGCTACCAATAGATTTTATGAAAGCATTTACGATTGAAAAGTGCCATCTGATGAATCCATAGAGGAAATTTCATTAGTCCAGTTTTATCTCCAAAAGCGATTGATAAATAAATATCAAATGAAATTCCGTACGAATATTTTTTCATAACTCAAGTGAGGGTTTGCACGCACAAGTTTTGAAATAAAAGTCGCACACATTGCAGCTAATACACTTTCTTTATGAATGCATGCCTGTATATAATTAATTGAAATGTAAATGGATCCAAATTTAAAACGGTTGAATAAATTGTTAAAGATTAAAATCAAAACTGAAGTTTCCAGGGAGTAATCGTGTGAATCGATACAAAAAGCTAGCCGTTCAATGTAAATATTATCCTCTGACCAAAATCGTTTCAATTGAACGATCCTTATTTTAAAACACAAAACAAATATTAATTATCGGAACGAGAACACGATACCGACATTTGGAATTGGTAAATTAATTGCCAGTTACTGGAATAATTGGGGCCGAATCATGTTTAAATAAATTATAGTATGCATAATCACTGAAATTTGACATTGGAAAATTCATATGACATAACTATGTGATTTAACCACAAGCACTAAAAAATAATCATTTTTAAGCATCTTATCATTATAACACATTGACTCTACAAGAAAACAATCTTTAAACTCTAGATAATTATAGCAAAAAGAAACCAAAATAAACTAGAATTTAATATAACCCTGACATTACTTAAAAAAGAGTTAACAGGTATTGGGTGCTAAGACGTTTTTATTCTCTTGGCGCATTAGGGTCCCGTAGTAAAACGCGCATTACCGCATCCCAATAAACATGGTGGGGGAACAGTAAATCTTTCCCGCACTCGTAAAAGTACGACTTTACGACGCGCTTACCGCAAAATATACGGGACCCTTCTTAATCTGAGCGGGGTTAATTAAGGCGATGCCTGTTTATTGATATGCCGAAATGAGCGCTGAGTACCTACGCTGAGATTTTTAGTGCCAACATAATGGATGGCGCGGTGTAACTTTTGGAGTAAAATTTTATTAATTTGTTATATTTACACTTAAGTAGTTAAATCAGGACTGCTGGACATAATTCGATCGTAAGTATATTATTATATTTGCTTACTCCATAAATATTACCAAATAAGTTATGGTGTCAGCCAAAGCGAGTAGAAAAGACGATTTACAATGTATTGTACCTATGTACATTTTCTCTTGTATCTTCGACCGTGACATTTCAAGGACCCATATCATTAACCTGTACGTTTAACTTATTTGGTAATATTATGGAGTAGTATTGTTTAAATTTTGAGTGTATACTTTTTAAGTTCGTTTAATAACATATTTTGGCTTTGCTTTTAGATCATGTAAGCAAATTTATGAAATAAAATAAAAGAAACTGTGAGTCTTCAATTAATGAATCTATTCTAGACCTTCCGGAACAAATAGTTTCACAAGATGACTCTCAAACACAGGACAGTCAGACTTACCTCGCAGGGTTTAGCAGTTTTAGCACGTAGAAATTAACAAGTAAAAGGTACGCCTGACCGGTACAGGTACTTCCTTGAATAAAAATTTAATAAATGCTTTTTGCATTTTTCTAGAAGCAAAGCCTACGACGGGAGCCACATAATCGAGCAAATTATCTTAGTACGTAACACACAACTTCATAATCTATCCGCTTGCCCAGCGTGGCGATTATTGGCATTTAGTTTACCTTTAAATGCCATTGGACATTGGAAGCATTGGTAAAGGAGAAGCTTATGTCCAGCCAGTAAAGTGACAGAATTTAATTTTAGGCAACCATCCATTTTCTTGATTAAAAAATATGAAAATAGTCTTTGTCTTATAAAAATATCATTGTTTCGTGTAAACAATGATATTTCTATTAAGTCTCTTATTGTCTCTTATTGTGTTGATACACTACTCGTACTACCAAAACGTCGTTGAGTTGGAACGATCCAGTCTTGGAGTTCGTAGTGTAGGTTCATTGGTGAGAAGTTTTCACTGAAAAGTTTATAAGTTAGTTTATATCTTACACGTGTTATACGCTATAATAGGATGCGGGAACTTTGTCACGGCAAACGGAACTTTTGAATATAAATTGGCAAACATTCGGTTACAATCTCGCGTTATGATTTGTCCTTCGCGTAATAATTACACATCTCAAACAGTCCTTATTAGTTAGCAATTTATTTTGTTGAAATGCTAAGTAATCTTATGTTGACCTTGTATAATCTGCTTTAATTCTTATAATATTTAAATATGCTAAATAATAAATTACTCATTGATGGTAATCCGTTATTAACAAATAACTTTATTTGAAGCATCGATCAACATTATCTAAACATAACGCATATTTTCATTTCTACAAATAAATATTTTCGTCTCTACGGAAAACTCTTCGCTGCATAGTTAGCTAACTTCATATGAGGACAGTATCAATTGTCAAGCACGTGCCGTGCAATTGATCGACCCCAAGAGGTTATAAGTATATCTGATTGTGCTCCATTCTGCTGAAATAAATACTAACTCTTGATATGGTGACTTTCTGTATTGCAGTAAATTGTAGTGTAATGGCCGATGCTAGGCCAGCTGTTCGTTTTAGCTTAGGCAAAAAATATTTTTTATGTAAATTCTAAATTGATGTTTTTGAATATTAGTTTTAATATGTAGGTACCTATTTAGGTAATATGTAAAACTTCCATACGTTTCTGTACTTATAACACTATCTATATAAAATGTTGCCTACAAGATTTTACCGAGCCGCTCATATATGTAAACCGATTAAATTGAATTCTTAATAAATCCCATTACTCCCGGATACCTTGTTGTATTGAAAGTATAAGGCTCTTCATCAGCCTATGATAGTCCACTGCTGGAAGTAGACCTCTCCTATTAACTATGCCTTTAAACGCATTAGGAGGAAAATACCCATAATCGCCACGCTGGGCAAGGGGATTGGCGATCGCAGTAATGTGTCCACTATGATGACACTGCTCAGCTGCCCAAAATCAATCGTTTATCGTATAATGGTCAGTGACACTTCAATCCCTTAGGACTCTAACGACACCCGCAGGAGGAGTTGGGGTGGTGACAAATGTATTCTTATTGCCGTCACCACACGGCGGCCGTCACCATAAGACTCTTAAGTAGCTCAAAATATATCTGAGAACAAACCAATAATTAAAAAAAAAGCAATGATAATGCTTAGTTGATAGAGCGAAAGCAAAATTATGCAAGCAACAATACTTAGACCTACTTTACTTAAGTCTTAAAACGGATATTTCTCTGCGTATTCAAAATGTCTTACAGGCTTAATAAATTATAAAATTAGCTGCTAATAACCAGATAATAATTAAAGTTTTATTCAAACCTAATATTTGCGTAAGATTCGAGAGCCCAGGGGATGCCGGGGCGAAGTTAACAACCGACAGGTTTAATTAGGGAGGGGAGCTAATTCCCAAGTTTTGATGAATGCGATTTCACGGGGTAGAATAATTTGAAATTTTGATCTAAAGCCTTGTTGGGATAATTGCTGTTAATACTAGAGGGGAGACCAGGGATCATTTAGCGATTACTCTGAAGCCTTATGGGGATCGAACAAGGTACGTGAATCAGTTTCACAAATCTTGTTTCCAGAAAGTTTTATTAGAAGAGTAGTAACACCTGTAAAATATACCAGTCAAACTTTACCCGTGTATGTGCTTAAACTTTTGCTAGCAATAAAATGATTGATTTTCTTCGGCTATGTGAATTAATGCTCGAAATTATATACGAGTATATTAATAGAGTTTAGGTACTTACAAAGAAAGTAATAATAAGGAGGAACTATCGTCTAGGCATAGTGGACTCGTGCGGGACCAGATCCCAGATCTATGCAATAATGCAAAAAAAAACAGTTCCATTCTCTTCTACTATTGTTACGATTCTAATAATGTCATACAGCAGACTCTTTCATGGTCTGCTTAAAAATGAACGCATTCATTTATTATATCAAGGGACAACTTTACACATAATTATTTATATCAATTTACTCGTACCTAGTTCCACGATAAGTTCAATTAAAGATTATGTTTTAGGTATTCTGATAAGGGATGACATAGTATAAAAAAAAGGTTTTCTAACACGAACGAGCAATGATAAAATGAAATAAAACAAAAAGGCTTTTTAATGTGTCATCATTTTGTCAACTGACAATAAAAACTGAGACGGTTCTCAATACGATATTGCGTATTTTATTTAACATGTAATGTGATGACTTTATTTTTAATGTTAACTCTATTCTGTATGTAGCACATAATACGTGGGCCAAAATGGTTTCAGACTGGGACCCACGGGAAACCTTCGATGGTGCTGGCCGGGGCATTGGCAGACCGAGAAGGAGATGGCGGGACGACCTGGACGCGTTTTATCCGAATCGGCGGGAGAAATGTGGCGACCGGGCCGAATGGAGGAAAAGAGGGAAGGCCTTTGCCCAGCAGTGGGACACTAAACCAGGCTGATAAAAAAAAGCACTAATTACAACGCCGTGTGAAATCTATGCCTAGTGATGAACATTAACGATTTTTTGTCACTGAAGTAGGTACTTAAATAGTTATTTCTCAAACTTGCTACGGAATGTTGATGTTACTTACTTTAAATTAAACCCGGAAATACTATGTATCCGGTGTCATATGCTAAGATGATAATATATGTAAAGAGATTTCATGTATTTATTTAACACCTAGGACTGCAAACAAACTGTCTTTTGTTTTGAAACGTCAAATTGTGACACTAGGTCTTGACATTCAGCCAAAGAAAAAAAAAATAACCTAAGAACTAATGTCTATACCAACAGGTAAAAGGATACCTCAAACAGATTTAAAAAAAAGTTAGGCGCGAATGTTTTTTTTTAAATGTTGTACGATACTGTACTATTGGTTTATTTACAAATCAAATAGTATGGTTCGGCGAAATCAGTTCGTTTTATTTCATGGCAAGTTTGAGAAAAGCACTATACAAATCTCGGCGAGAAACAGGGTTACAGGCCGCGTATTCCTATCTGGCCTCAGTTCCTTCGGCCAGATATATCTACTTGGCCTGTAACCCTTCGTTTCCCGTCCTCTATAGTAATGTACTATTACTCGTACTTGCACTCGGTTCAGCACAGTTATTTAGATTAAATACAAAATGTTCATAATTTCTCACTTTTTGATAGAGATTGTTTAGTTTTTAAAAGGATGAAACAAGACACCGTTTAAATATATGCCATGGTTTCTTCTGGTAGCCCAAAAATCTAATTTGCAATAACTGTTGCGGCAGTAGTAGTTATCTGACTGAATTTGAGTGATGACTTGAAAAACCCTTTTGAAATTATTAATTTTATAAAAGTAAATCACATAAACAACAATCACTGCTACAACTTTGAAAAAATAAGTAAATGCTTGTGACAAATATCTTCATCTGGATTCAAACAGGGACCCTATTATATACCTAGCTAGCTGTGGAGACAGTCGCG
Source organism: Thaumatotibia leucotreta (assembly GCA_025490895.1). NCBI lineage: Eukaryota > Metazoa > Arthropoda > Insecta > Lepidoptera > Tortricidae > Thaumatotibia > Thaumatotibia leucotreta. The sequence continues at coordinate 31,290 of JALPQI010030733.1, read as the reverse complement.
TCACTAATGTCTCTCAAAAGGAAAAATGGCTCTTACTACCCTCAAAGGTTAATCCAGGCTTTATTGATAAGGTGTAGGTAAGCGTGGTTTTTACTATGTAAAAAGTCAAAACGGTTTTCATCACTCATCACACAAATTAACAAATAGCGACATACAAATGAAATAATCAGGATTCTAAACCAAAAATAGTTTGTTTGGAAAGTGAAGGTGCGTGAGATTGCGTGCCTACGGCTCTACCGCGAACTACGAAATCCGCAAATTCCGGGGATTTTTCTCTGTCACGCTTATGACGCCTTCGTTGGAGTGACAGAGGAAAATCCCCGAATGGCGGTAGGCCAACTAGCTGCCAAATGCCGTCACTTTCTACGTAGACTCTTCTTACTTTTATACTGTAGGCAGCTGCAGAGTCACTAAAGATAAATACTCGTAAATATAAAATGTAGTTTGTTTAGTCATAAAACTCATAAATTGCATTCTTAACTCAAACTTTATAGTTTTAATCGATTCATTCGTTCGATAAAAGAAGTCGTAAATAAGCTATTTCGAAATCGCTAATGGACTTGCGGCCAAAGTTTTATTTTTCTTGATTGTAGTTTCGAGAGGACTAGGGATGAAATTTTATGTCTCTGTTTGGAATTCGTTTCAAAGTCACCGCAATTTGTAAGAATTATATATATATATATTTGTAAGGGTGGAGTTTAGTTTATGCATGGTACTAACATTCAAGCATATCTAAGGCATGGCCAGTAAATCTAGAGTCATGAGGTTTGAAGTTTGTATGTGTAATTTTTGTGAATAGCTTTGTAGGTATTTACTGTATACTGCGTTAGCGACAGAAATCAAATAGCATCTCGCCATAATAATTAAATAAGTATTTCTTTGTTCGTATGCGCCGCCATTTTGTGTCAAGTTAAACCAAAGCGAAGCAATAAAAATCGTAATAGCGGTGTCGAAATTCGTGGCACACATTCATGTCCTTAATTTTTATTATTTCAATCGTTACAATTGTTCAAAAATATAAAGCAGTTGGAAGGAACGAGACACTCCATAAAAGTATTTTCAAATTAAAAGAATCGCTGAATGGTACCTTTTATTTCGGCCCGCGCTTCTGTTTAATCTAGATTTATGGCTACAGAAATCTGCGACCAGAAATGAGAAAACTGTTTGCTTCCCGGACTGTAGTACACTAAGGACCAAATTTTGGACAGCTATACTAAACAGAGATACACATTACATTAATGAGTTCACGGTAATAGGTAATAGGTAGTTAATAAAACCAATTTTTAGTTAAAATTCAAAATGACACCTTGCAATATAAAAATATCTTTGTGTACCTTAAAATGTAAAAAAAACATTCATTGTGTGAGTTGGTACCGTTCTTTTTCTGAATCTAGAATCTAGACAATGGCTAAATACTATCTTGTTATGTAACGGAATCACACCCACAGGGCATCATCATCAACACACAGCGTAGGTATTAAGGAAGCTGCTGCTGCTGTTGTATGTATATGGCTGCAAAAAGAAGCTGTTTGCTAACCAATTTAATAGCGATTTTTGTTTTAAAGCAATGGTCAAAGGAATGAACTATTTTATAAATTCTGAGCACAACCAACATTCCGTTCTATGAACATTGCAGGAAACAGCAATTTCACCAACCGCGGCAAGCAATGAAGAAGACTGCTGTCTGAGAGAGTTCATTATTAATATATTCATTTATATAAATGTAAAAGTGTATAAATCATAATATATGTGTAACAATCGAGGGTAAAGTCTCCATATGTCTACTCTAGATAGTCTTGAAGCAATTATATATTTCTGCATTTTGTATAATAAAACGATTACAGTAAAATTACTAACAAACATAATTAAAATTATTTAGAATTAAAATTAGTAGATACGTGTCTCTAAGGACAGTTATTATTATGTCTAAGTAAAAGCTTTCAGCAACACTAAGCAGGTTCAGAAAAAAAATGTCGTTGGACAATCTTACACAAAACAACCCTTTCCCGCACTAATCTCAAGCACACATTTCTGGGTACCAAGCGACATGACACATGAAAAAATCTTGGAACTGCTTATGGTAAATATAAAAGAATAAACTTAGTTTCATCACGTCCTCACGTGATAAGATTAAGACTACTAATCTAGAAACTAATTATGACTAGATACTTAGTTTCCAGATTTTTATGACAGAACCAAACGATTTTCATTACATATCTTGAAAAAATCGCCCGTTTCTTCTCATTGTATTCTCTCCACCAAAGACTTGCGTGTAAGAGTTTGCGTGACTGCATCTCATTCCCGAGGATTGCTCGTAATTAGGATACCCTTCATTTCATTTGGATTTACCGAACCCTTGCAGATGTGCTCACTCACGGAATAAGCAAATCTGTTATGGTGAATTGTTATTTTTACATCTTCTATAGATTTACCGTATTTCTTAGCAAAACCTGCAAGATTAGTCCACGGAAAGAACATGCTTAGTCAATTCAAATTACAGAAGGAAAAATGACCTTACTTTTAACAGAATAAGGTGTGAATTTGCCCTGATTTTTTTAAGTATTGAACATGTTTTTTCCCTGGACCCTTCACATGTTATGGGTAACTTGCGTAGTAGCATCATTAACTTGCCTGCACCATCTAAACATGGCTATGAAATCATACCCATGCTTACAGATTAGTTGACTACCAAATATTGAAATTTCGTACATAAATCAGGAGTATCTTAGAAAAAATCTGGTCTAATTTTAAATGATTTGCATATTATAATAAATAATAATAATAATAAATATCTTGGGACATCTTACACAAATCGACCTAGTCCCACGGTAAGCTCAATTAAGGCTTGTGGTGTGGGTACCAGGCGACGATATATATAATAGATAGATACATATAGATACTTAGATACATACACAACCATGACCAAGGAACAAACATTTGTGATAAATAAATACACAAAGAATGCCCTCGCCGGGATTCGAACCCGGAACCTCCAGCTTCGTAGGCAGGGTCACTACCAACTAGGCTACAGAGACTGACATATTATACTTACAACCATGTTATCTTATTTATCTTGGAAACTGTGTGGAAGCAATAAATTAATTGAGATTGATCTTAAATAAAACATGTTGTAAATAATGGCGTCATATCTATACAAGTCAGGTGAAGTTGGCATCACAACATAGATAAGTACAGCTTTGGGATGACTTGCAGGGTGTCTTTGATATTTATTACGCATAATTATTTTGGTTTGTACTCGAACATTTTCCATTACACCTGAAGTAGTACTGTACTGGCTTTCATATACTTAAACATCAAAAGCAGAATTTACACCTGCAAGTTTTGAATCAAAGTTATATGCAAGAAAGGATCATAATTGCGTCTCAAAACTTGTAGCACTCTTGGACAAGTCGTTTGTCACTTTCTAATGAAACAAAAGTCAAAGTAACTCACGATTAAAATTCAGCCACGATTGATAAGTTCACCCACTGTCCCTCTCTCTCCTTGGCAAATTATTATTCCCATTAGCTGGTCAGTAGGTTCATGATGATTACGTGTTATTCGATTATCGGAATTGCCGTCACGTTCTGACAAGTATGCAAGTGTGAATGAGGCGCGTAGCACGATAATCGATAAAATCCGCACCATCATAAGCCACCTGATTTGCCTTTATCGTCTTCTCCTTTAGCTTTGCCCTGAGTGACACATGTGGTCTTCAGAAACATTGCAGCACTTTAGGTCTTCCTTAAATTCATCGATTCATATTCATGTGTTTGTTCTTGATAATTGACATGAATTTTTTATGTTTTTTGTAGATTATTTAATGTTATACTGATTGTTTGCCTGAAACACAGGGATTACCCTAGATCAGGCACATGTAATTTTGTTGTACTAATGAGTTCAGTCGATAGTTTTTGTTATTGTATTTGTAATGAGTATCCAATTGAACTTATTTATTTATTTATCTACCTATGTCTTCATCAATATCATCACACCACATCATCAGCCTATGTTAGTCCACTGCTGGATGTAGGCCTCTCCTATTAACTATGCGTATAGACGCATTGGGAGTAAATGCCCATAATCGTCACGTTGGGCAAGCGGATTGGCGATCGCAGTAATGTGTCCACTAAGATGACGCTGCTGCCCATCACCAATCTTGTAGAATGGTCAGTGACACTTTAATCCCTTAGTTGACTCTTACGACACCCAACAGTAAAATACACATTTTTGTGTTTTAATGATTGGACACTGCTCGTAAAATAACATTTCAAAGCAATAACAACCAGGTGTGCTTTCTCATAAATTGTGGGAACAGAAGGTTTTTAAAACACGTAAACCGTTGTGGCACGAAACCTAATTTGTACTGCCCTACAAAAAATGCCCATTATAAAGATATATGGAAAAATATTCAATCTTTTGAAGCGGAAATCCGATTCGTTATCGCAAAAAACTCGATAAATTCAATTCAAACGTCCAGTTGGTGATGCAAAACAAATGACCGCTGCTTACGGCTGAATTTAAAAACACCAAGCTACGCAGTTAACTAGGTACATTATAATTATGTTACATTTTAATTAGATTAACCTTCTTAAATACAATGCTGCGAAAATTGTGGCTTTGTAAATGGCAGTAATTAAAAATGTAATTGATATTCTTATGACATCTGTGAACATATTAAAACTAGTTCGCGAACGAATTCAAAAAGAATGATGTAGTAATCCACAAGTGTTATTGAGGCATGTATACATTAGGAGTTAAATGTTAAACTCATAATCAATAGGTTCGCAATAAATATAACACACTTAGTAGCATTCGCAATTACACTTTTTATTGGCAGCTACATTTTCGGACGATAAAGTGACCGGAGTACGGAGAGTACGGAGACTGCTAAGTTCAACCAACATAGTTTTAAACTAACATAATTATTTTTAGTGATGTTCAAGGATCGTACAGTCGCCATCAGATATATGGTAGCGGTCGAGGTCCCCAAATAAATCGGAGCAACGTAAAATTTCAATAAATTCGTTACGTAAGAAAAGAGCAATAATTTAGAGGCATGTAATTCGTCACAAATTTAGGAGCAACCACTTTTCAATGAATTCGTAACGTATAATTAGGCAAAATATCGGAACACAGAGAAAATCAGAAATATCTGAGCAGTCAGGGTGGTCGTAAATATCTCAACATTTATGGAAAATATACCTTAGTGTCATATACACATCGCTTTAAATTCTTTATGGTCAGCCACAAGTCTTGAATAGGTTGTCAATAATTTGAACTAAGAACAGAGTGGTTTGTTGTGACGTTCTTCGAAAAGAGTAGACATTTGTCATAGTGACAAATATATTTCTGTCTCTTTCGCAAATTGGGCAGATATTATGCCTAAATCATTAAAATGAGTTGTCTAGCTAACCGCTGTTTTGACGTATTGCCAAAATTGGCAAAGGTAGAACAAGGAGCAAAGCAAAAATTCGTGAGAAGATGTCGTGTACTCGGTGGCGCAATGAATAGTTCGAGTAATAACTATAGAATAGAATAGAATAGAATTTTATTTAGAATATATTGAAGTAGGTATTATTAAACAGCGATTACAATGGGATTTGAAAGTACTGTTGGCACAACAGTGTATAAGTCAATCTAGAATAGATTCATAGTCATACAGGGTGGCCAAATAAGATATATACACTTTATTTTTGAAATTTTATTCTATACATAACACAAAAAATATAAAGTATCACTGGTTAAATATAATTATTTTGCGTCGGCAATTACACATGGAAAATAATCAGACAAATATCCACCTCCAGCAGCATCGCAGATGCCAACCTTTTCATCGCATTTTTCATCACTTTTTCACACCTTTCCGACGTTATTTCAGTGATCGTGGTTCGAGTATTTTGTTTTAATTGCTAAAGGTTCGTTGGCCAATTAGAAAAGACAAATCCTTTTAAATAACCCCACAGAAAAAAAATCAGGAGCTGTCAAATCAGGCGATCTTGGGGGCCAGTTAATGTCACCTTTTCATCACACTTGCTGTCTAAGCGCGCCATTGCTTGCATGCATAGCGGGAGTAATAGAAAAGTGAAATCCCCTAGGAAGTAATAGAAATGTCAGTACGTCAATAATATTTTGTCTTAAAACTTATTTTTTTGAAAGAGAAATTTTGAATCTATAAGACATACTAAGTAGTATTTGTTTTTAGGAATCTCAATTATCTATCATCGATTTTGATAAAAAAAACTGCATTTATACTTTAGAAAAAAACGTTTTGAATGTGTGAAAACAGTAAATGTCTCTAAGAAGCATGGGAATGTAGAGACATTTACAGTAAATGTCTCTAAGAAGCATGATGTCTAAAATGAATAAACTACATTGTTTTCACATATTCAACGCGTTTTTTTTCTAATGTATAAATGCAGTTTTTTTATCAATATCGGTGATAGATATGGTTCCTAAAACAAATACTACTAATTACTGCTTAAGACCTACACAATGGATTTCCGAATAGAAATAGTACAGATAAGTTTATTTTTTCAAAACAACCGGATTCGATTCCCCTGCTGGGTAGTTTTTTTTTTCAAATATATTAATACAGTTTTTCTGTTTATTACAATCGATGACATGGTTCCTAAGAACATATTTTCGTATGTCCGATAGTTTCAGACATTCCCATGCTGACTGATTTTAATGAGCCAGCCTGTATTTTAGTAATGCAACAGTAGCCTAAACAATGCCATAATGACAAATTTGACAATAATTGTGTAATATCACTGTTACTGATGTCACAAGCCTCCGCAGGCAACATCTACCGCTTACTATCGGACAGTCCTTGTGCCTGTTTGCCACCAACATACAATTATCACTAATAATACATACACGTGCGAAACGGAAATTAGTAACTCGCGTAGATTTAAAGCACTCCCTTCGGTCGTGCTTTTCTCCACTCATTCCACTCCACTTAATTTTTTTCGCACTTGTATCGTAATGTACTATTTTACTTTCGGAAAGTCATTACAATTGTCACAAGCTTTAGAACGATTTTCGATTTTCTTGATATGAGGTTCGACCTATGTGGGAATTTCCCAACAATTTGTCGTATTTTTGTGACAATATATAATTTTGCTTCGCTAAAAAGACGGTATTTATTGTTGATTGTTAAAAGTTCTTGCAATATATTTGAAACACAAACAACCACACGGCCCGTCTGATGATAAGTGGTAACCGTTGCCCATGGACGCCTGCAATGGGAGAAACAGTCAATTTACAATTCTCGGACTTGTCGCCGTGGTAAAATAGGATCCTTTAGGTATTCTGATCACCCTTTATACTTTTTTAGTTCCGTTCAAATAAATGATTTGCTAGCTTTACGATTTTATTTACCTACTTATCCAATATTAATATGATTACATCAATAAAAAATCAAAATTGAATTTATGCATTTTTCGATAATGATGCTTGAAAACTTCTCTTTTATCTAGGAAACTCATTTACTCACCCACAACAGTCCTCAAAATCATCTTTGACATTGACAACTTAAAGTAGTAGTAGTGACAACATAGTAACAAATTAAAATAAACTATGTGACGCAGACTTAAGGTGTATTTCCTATAAACGTTCCGATCTTTATGATCATGATTTTTGAATCCTGGCTGTTTCGATATCTTTGAGTTATGTTCGTTCCGATATCTTTACCTACTTGTACGTTACGAATTTATTGAAAAGTGACTGCTCCTAAATTTATGACGAATTACACGCTCCCAAATCATTGCCCTTTTCTCACGTAACGAATTTATTGAAATTTACCGTTGCTCCGATTTATTTGGGGACCTCGACCGCTACCATATATCTGATGGCGACTGTACAAACGCCCGTCATTTCGAAATATAACCCTGTTCCGTACAGTAGAGACTTCCTTATGTTATGATGTTCCTTATGTTAGGTATTTTATTTTATAAAATATTTTTTTAATAACACTATCACAAAGAATGTATTTAGGAGATTCCGACTCTTTCTTACTTTTATGTACCCTGATTGTGAATTTATGACAAATAAACTACTTAGAATTTTTTATATTGAATTTATAATAATAATGGGCTGTCCCAGAAGTAAAGAGACAAGATTCGAATGAAAATATTTAATAAAAAAATCTTACAAAACACTACTACTTACATTTAGTTAACTTCAGTATTTAATTTTATTTGGTACTTTATATGAAATTTGCTTGTGCAAAGGCTCTGTAGCCAATTTTTCTAAGGTTGATTGCTACTCGTCTCATTACAGCTTTTCGAGACCTAGCTGTCACACTTTCAGCCAATTTAGTCAATCTATGCTTAAATCCAGACAACGATTTGGGTTTTTCTGTTCGTTTTTTATATTGTCGTTTTCATAAAGGTCAATAAGCTTCAATACCAGCAGCTTGGGGAACATTTGGGGCGTTGTTATGTTTTTGTATAAATTCTATACCTGCAGTCTCTAGATGTTGAGTGACTTCCGTGGCGTATTGGCATGACGCCATATCCGGCCAGAATATAATTTCTTCCCTCTGGTAATGCTTATCTATGAACGAAATTTATCGCATTATCATACATTCTCTCAAATAAATACGTGCGGTCATAGAGCCTGTGCTAATATATGGTTAAGATGTATTGCCATTTTGGTCTATGGCTTGTCAAAAGAGATATTTATTGAAAAATTTGACCTTTGCTACAATTTTTTGCGTATAATCTACGGAGTCCCGGCGAGTCGCATGTTAGTATTGCTTCCCAGGAATATCCGTTGGGTCCATGGGCACGTAAGTCTCATCATCAATTATGAGAACTTTTTTCAGTTTTTTTTCATACGCTCTTCGGCATCCTCTTTTAGCTCGCACTTCCTGGTCCTTAAAGTACTTAGGAGCTGACAGTTTTGCAAATGCGTTAGCTTTAGGTCGCATGTTTTAATACGAGCTATAATTGACTTCGATATTTTCGATTTATCCGCAGCAGCTCTAACAGACATCGAAGGATTCCGTTCATACACTTTTTTTACTATATTTATGTTCATAGCTACGGAAATAGTACATTTTTTTCCCGGAATCTTCTTGAAAATGTGTTCATGCGATTCATCAAAACGCTTTATAATTCAATACAAAATAGTTCCCTTACTCCCTCTGAAGAAAAATTACATATCGTGTCCGTTTTTCCATAACATTCATAATTCTGAACAACTCTTTAACAAATACCTCGTGATCGGCTCTTTTCATTATTAAAATTTGAATATTACAATCATATTTCCCGCTAAATTTTACAGATTTAAGGCATACGGTGACCATGACAGTATTTTATCTTAAAAAAATAAAAATATTTTCAAATAGTTCAGCATTTTAAATTTGTCTCTTTACTTCTGGGACACCCTTTATATTATATTAATATAAGATAAGGAAGTATGTACCATACGGCACAGGGTTAAGTTTTCAAAATGACGGGCGTTTGTCCGATCCTTGGGTATTTTTTTATCATTATTAAAAAAATAATAATTGATATGTAACAAATATCATTACTTACCAGTAACTACTTCATTTATAATTATTATAAATAAATACCCACATAATAAGCAAACATCATGGGACAATCTTACTCAAATTAACCTAGAACCACACTAAGCTCAATTAAAGCTTGTTTTGTGGGACTTGGCGACGAAGTATAATTATAAAACATAAACACAAAGATACATACAAATATGAAATATATAGAAAATAACCATTACCAAGTTACGAATATTTGTGACAAACAAAAATAAATGCAATTGCCGGGATTTGAACTTCGGAACCTCCAGCTTCGTACGCAGGGTCACTATTACCGACTGAGCTGCGGAAGTATTTTATTACTGTATAGAGAATTTTTGAAATAACATAATAAATGAATTAAAATAAGCGCTAAGTACAATAAATAAAATACAATTACAGCTGAATGTATTATTTTGCCAATGACGTCAGCCGTTTAAAAATATAATATTCATATTCATACACCAATTGAATTTTCACAAAAGGATGAGGTAAACCAGCATTGCCAAATTAAGAACAAATATTAATTGTATTTCACGAATGTCAAATAATAATATATAAGTAGTATAATTTTAATATTAATCCTTTGCTCGACTTGTATGGTTTATATGTAATCGTAAAAAAAAACAAGTTCGTCAGTTTGTCAGAGACCTCAAATCCTTCGAAAAGTGTTAAATAAGAGATTCTGCTTTTAAGTATTTTAAACTTGGACGTTACAATAAAACATATGTATAAAATCCAAAACGTCACTATACAAGAAATAGGTTAAATTAAATAATTATGCACACTTGATTAAAATTTGAAAATAGTACATATTAAATTTGATCTTTATATTTTATAGTATTTTTATTGATTCGGTACTTGTTTCGAAAAAGAATTAGGTATAGCAATATATGCATTGCATACAATGTGACCAACAAAAAAACTTAAAAATGTGAATATGGCTTTTCTAAGTTACCTATACATAATTAAACATGGTACATATTGTACAAAGTAATAATACACATAACGCTATGCTCTAGGGGTAGCCACGAGTTAATTACAACTAGAGCAGATTTACATGTAAACTATCATATGCAAATAGGAGTAAATTACCTCGCTGAGCAAAAATTATTATCTGGGTTACCTAAGGCGCCGCATGTTTTACATCGTGTACTTACATACCTAGTTGCTAAGCATATAACTTTTTAATTTGTAATCGCCAAGTCGCAGCTTCAATAATAAACCGTCATAACTCAAAATGATCAAAAATTGAGTTAATATACTAATAACTCAATTTTATAGCTTTACCTGGTCTCTTTCTCAGATCCGCCAAAATAGCGTTAATGAGAGAGATGGCATGAGTTGCAACGTTCAAATCACGCGATTCTATTTGTGCTAAAGAGGCTGAAGTTAGCCTCTTTAGAAGTTATTATGATCCGATACATGAATATTAAGGATGCTCATGATGAGAGATATTTCGATATATCGCCTTACTGTATAACAGATGAGTAAAATTTATTTTAGAGTTTGTATTAAAAAATAGGTAAATTCGAAGTTAACGCGTTTTATGACAAAATAGTTATTGGAACTAAATGATATATTTCAGATAATTTCGTTTTAACAGTAACAACCGTCGATTTTTTTGATTTGTGCCATTATATTAAACTAATTAAAAAATATATTTTATCATAAAACGGCATATTTCCGTAAGAGTTTTTTCTAAGCTCAATTTAATAAATTTATCACGCTGCTTTTGTTTTAGTTTGAACGTAATATCCAAATAGACACTTAGAAACACAATGTAGTAATTAAAAATAAAATAAATTTACCAATTTCTCAAACTTTAAACTCGATTTGGCAAAATTCACGGTTTTTGAGTTATGACGGTTTATTTTTAAAGCTGCGATGTGCTCACAAATTTTAACTTAATTAAATCATCGTCCTCCTTGACGTATTCATTAATGGCGAAACCTGGCTTCATGATCATCACGACGCCGGTCATGAGCACGGATGTGGCTTGCAAAACCGAATTTGCTTTTAAAGGTTCTGTTACAAGGCGCACAGTGCAGCTCACCTTTGTTGTTATACGTGTAGGTATAGTAAGGCTTTGGAGACGGCTCTTTCTGTTGAGATGCTTAGCATCGAGGTCTTTCAAGCGACGCTTCTCAAAGTTAACAACGGCCTCATGAACAGAACTGCGCCATAATCCCCTCTGTTGAGCAAGCTCTTCCCAACCCTCGCATGGGATGTTGCACGCGATGAGGTGGCGTTTGACAACGTCCTTATATCGCAAGAACTGGCCACCTGACTTACGTTTTCCATCCTTCCTCCTCCTCCTCGCGTCGTGTTCCATTTCAATCAATTCTGAGGGTCGTGATTTCCTAATTGGGGCATAATCTTCTTCCGTACAGTTGTTCGCCACTTGTTTCTTTCCTTGGCTGAGTGGAGGGCAGCGTGTAAATTTGTATCTAGGGTTGTCCGAATCTGGTCACTCCATCTGATTGGACTACGACCCCATCTACCTTACCGGTAACCATGAGTTGCTCGAGATTGTGCCCTTCTTTCCTGGTGATGTGACCAAAGAAGTCAGGTACCCTACGCAGGCAGATGGAAGAGAGACAGGTCTTTAAGTTTAGTTCGTGCAAGATAGACGCATTTGTACGGAAGGCCGTCCACGGGATCTGAAGCATTTTCCTCCAAACCCACATCTCGAAAGCATCAATACGTTGGCGATCAGCTTTCTTTAACGTCCATGTCTCCGCCCCGTAGCTGAATATATGGAGAATACCAAGGTGCTAACTAGCTTCATTTTGGTTTGGCGGGAGATGTTACGATCTTTCCACCCTTCCCGTCCTTCCCTTTTCCGTCCTTCAACTGCGAGTAAAAGACAGCTTTCGGTAGTCTAAAGGACTCTCAGGACTCTACACCTTTAAGGTTGGTAGGTACGTCTTAATACCTCAGTGTTCGATACTCGATCCTGTCACTTAAGGCAATTAATTAAATAATAAATATTCGAATGTAGTGAAAATTAAATATACACTTTGGCAAAGAATGGACGTAATAATTACGCGCATTAGATTTTTTAGAACTTGCAAGTTATGAGCATTTATTGGCAAATTATGAGATTATGGGCATTTACCTCCTATACAGTCTATGCACATACTATAGGAGAGGACTATGTCCAGTAGTGAACTGAGATGATAGGCTGATGATGTGGTGTGAAATCTGTCAATAAGATGCCAAATTGCTTATTTTGCATTGTTTTTTTTAGTTTTTTTAAATATTTTTTCTCTTCTCTAAGGTCGAAATATATGCATAAATTGGTAATTATATAATTAATTAAATACATTAGAATACCAGCCTAGGACGTCTCACTATTTGAGCTCTTAACGCTTGATTCAAGCCTTCTAGGTTTGGGAGCTAGAGCTTTTATTAAGCCCGAGTTTTTTAAAGCTTGAGGTCTCTATTAAGCCCAAGCGTCAAAGTTTTCTCTTAAGAGCTCATGAAAAACTGTTCGAAACCTGTTTTGGGCTCGAACCTTATACGACTAAGTCTTAAACCTTCAGCGTTGGCGAGTTTTTAGGGTTTAAAAGTATTCAAGACTAGTATTTTAACACCACTAGATTGAACTCGTTTAAACTACACAGGATTCCGCAGGGTTATTTTTTGACAGGTGTGGAGTTCCCGAATAGATGTGTGATCGAATACTTGTTCCAGGTTTTGTTTGTAATATTTTTATTTTGTAAAATCATAGAAAAAAAACACTTTGGAGCTCGTTGGTATCATAGGGTTTTGCTCTAGAAGTGACGACAATGTATCGTGATTAATGTTGAATGCGTTTGTTATGCTCAGACCCAGATTCACTGCTAATAAAGAAAACAGAAGTTACTTGATTCAACATTGAGTACAAAATATGTTCTCACTCCTAATGAAAACCCTCTTTGAATAAAATATTGCCCTAAGAACCCCACGTTTTTATAATGATTCACATATGGGGCTTGTAAAGGAAAGAATCTCAGAAAAGATTTTCATTCTTACCGAACAATAAAAGAAATGTGTTATTTTGGTGTACGAGTGCGAAGTTTTACCAAACCTTAATTGGATACCATGAGTACATTTCCTGTTCATATTTTGTGACGCAAATTTTTGAGAGGCATCTTCTCCGACCTATTTTGTGTTTAATTTCAAATGTATATACAAAGTCATACAGAAAAGATAGTCAAACCAGTCTCAGTGTTCTAAAAATACGGACTTTTCGTACAAAGCTATTAAATGAAATGTGACTATATATTTTGAATTGCTTAATGCACGTTAAGCCCATAAGTATAAAAAGCATTCATAGATAATAGGCTACTTGACCCAGTTTTAAAGTTTGTCTTATATTATTATTCAATATCTGATTAACAGAAAAAATATATAAATATATTTATTCACGACCTAGAAAACCGCAAAATTATAACTTAAAATTTGAACTTTCGTTACCGCGCGAAAACGATACTAGCCATGTTAATGCTTAGATTATCTGTGGTGTGACGTCACTCAAACCGAAAACAAACATTTGACATGTCACTTATGTTATGTCAATGTCACAGCAAAGCTACATGCCTACATGTCCATGGCGAATTTCACTCGTATAAGATTCGACATGAAGTTAGTTTAAGATCCTATGACGTCACATCATGGCCGACACCGTTTACAGAGTAAGAAATAAAAAAAAATAAAACAAATTTTTCATTAAAAAATACGTACCCATCAAATACTTTTAATACACCGTAATCCGAAAAATATTGATCTTTTCAATAAATACTACAGAAAATAATAATTTTTTGCACTAAATTTGGTATGAGTCAAGTATTATCCTTCACTGATATATAGTAGGGGTCCAAATGGAAAAAATTGTGCGCTGCGAGTTACAGTTTTGTAATTTTTACCAGAGGTAGAGGGTGTAAAAATAACAATTTTTAGATGTGGAGGGAAAAGCAATTCCCCCCCTGAACGAGGGGGGAGGGGGGTGAAAGTGCAAACGAAAGGGTTATGTTTAAATTTTTTTGTCTAATATTTAGGCCTACTATTCATTGTTTGGTATCATTTTCATGTAAAACAGACACGGGGAATTCATTTTTGATAATAAACATGAGGATTTTCATATATAAAAAAAGAATTATCGGTATAAAGGTAAAATAATCACCGTTTTTATTTTGATTGAAGCGTTATATAAGTATTACCAAATAAATATATGTCATAAAAAAAATACTACAAGATAGCATATTTATTGTAGTTTTTAAAAATATATACTTTTTGGAACTTTCCATGCAAAAATAAGTTGTAAAAAAAATTGCAACTGCGCGTACCTCGAACATTAAAGGAACGTTGCTTTGACAGTACGTTTCTACTGCGGGACTCTAGCAATTTTGCGTAAACAAAATGCTCCATAATGTCTGTTAGGGCAAATTTCATCAACCTGGGTTAACCAATAAACCCGGGTTAAACGTTTATTTCACACGGAATTTGATATATGATAAATTTCTTATGAAGTAAGTGACTGACCCGGCACTAAACAGAGGATATCCGAGATATTAGCCTGTGTGATATTAGAATGGCTCTTGAACAGCTTAAAAATAACAGGGCGTCTGGGGAAGACGGAATTATAGCTGAGCTTCTGAAGGCAGGTGGTAAACTAATCCTTACGGGCCTTCAGAAGTTGTTCAACTCCGGAAGGGAGAACGCCTTAGGCATGGAACAGAAGAGTGGTGGCACTGTTCTTGAAAAAAGGTGACAACGCCTTATTGAAGAACTACCGATCCATTTCACTTCCGAGGCATATTTATAAGATGTTTCCAAGAGTCATTACGAATCGACTTGCACGCAGGCTTGATGACTTCCAGACTCCCGAACAAGCCGGTTTCCGAATTGGCGTTTCGTAAATGTTACACAGAAGACCGAGGAATATAACCTGCCACCTGCCCCTCTGTTTAGTGTTTGTGGACTACGATAAAGGGGGTTACCATGACGTACTAATGCGGTTTAATTTAGGTCGAGAGAAAGGGACAAGGCTATACGAGTCGTATATCACTGTCCCTTTCCCTGAACCTAAACTGAATCGCATTAGTACGTCAATGGTAACCCCCAAGGCCTTCGAATTGATCGAAACTCTAGGCAGTACTACAGTCTCTCCAACGGACTACCGCTATGTCGAAATGTTGAGGTGTTTGTACGAAAGCGCCACTATATCAATGCGACTCCAAGACCAGCGTATTATACTGCAGCGGGGAGTCAGGCAAGGAGGTGTCATCTACTCTAATCTGTTTACCGCTGCGCTGGAGGATGTCTTTAAGACTGGACTGCATAAGGTCGGTATCAACATAAACATCGTGTACCTCACTCACCTTCGATTCGCTGATGATATGGTGGTCTTGGCTGAGACCTTGGAAGATAACAGTTCGCTGAACTCAGTAGGTAGCGCCTCCGAGCGAGTTCGTCTAAGGATGAACATGGATAAGACGAAAACTCCCGTTACAATCGAAGACTAAACTCGAAGGTGTAGACGACTATAAAATATATAGGGCAAACTACCCAGTTAGGTAGCTCCAACTTTGAGTAAGAGGTCAATCATCGAATCCGACTCGGTTGGTCAGCGTTTGGGTAGCTACGGCACATCATTTCGTCCAATATTCCGCAGTGCTTGAAGACAAAAGTATTGAAGAGTAAAAGTGTGTGTTGCCACACTGATCACCACTTAAAAGAGTGATGACATACAGTACTGAAACGTGGTCGCTTACAATGGGCCTCATAAGAAAGCTTAAAGTCACCCACAGGGCAATGGAGAGGGCTACGGTGGGAGTCTCTCTGCGAGGTCGCATTAGAAATCAGACAATCCTCAGCAGAACCAAAGTATAGCTCCATAGCTCTGCCATATAGCTCTCCGAATCACTAAACTAAAGTAGGGGGGCACATTGCACGTAGAACCGATGGCCAATGCGGCGGAAAGGTTCTAGAGTGGCAGCCTCGCAGGTGGAAGGCGCAGCGTGGGTAAGCCCCCCACAACGTGGACAGTGAAGGTCTCAGGAGTCCGCCGGATGCGAGTGGCACAGGACCGGTCATTGAGGCAATCTTTGGGGGAGACATATGGTAATAATGATGATTTATGAAGTAAACGTTTAACAATTGATTGTCAAATTCCAAATGAAATAAACTTTTAACGTGGGTGAAATGGGTTAGTTGTTTAGTCACGGTTAGTGAAGATTACCTTTATCGCCTTTGGTAATGAGATTATTACCTAATAACACTTGTAAAAATGATTACCCATGCCGATTCATATAATCAGATACTATATATCATACGTGTGGTCAGATAGACCAGATATATAATATACACGCGGTATACAATAATCGATAAAATCCGAAAATAGAATCTGAACAAATAAAATTCTTAATAGTCTTAGGTTATTTAAAAAAAGAAGATCAGAAAATATTCAATTTACTTTCATATCAATAAATATTTACAATTGTAATACGAACAATAATATTTAAGTACTAGGTAGAATATGTATAATCTATGCGCAGTTGCCTGCACAAAAGTCTCTTTTTTGAGGTTACGCGGAGGTTTTTGTTTGAGGTACGCGACAGGTGCAATTTTTTTTCAGTTAATTTTTGTATGAAAGACTACCAAATGTGTATATTTTTGAAAACTGCAATAAATATGCTATCTTACAGTATTTTTTTAAATTGGATAAGTTTGTTTTTTAATACTTATATGACGTTTAAATTAAAATAAAAACGGTAACTTCTTTACTTTTACTCCAAAAAATCTACTTTTTTATATAAAATTGCTCAAGTTTATGATAAAAAATGGATTTTCCATGTCTGTTTTACACGAAAATGATACCAAACAATGCATAGTAGGCATTTTTAATTAGTAAAAAAATATTAAACGTAACCCTTCCGCATGCACATTCACCCCCCTCCCCCCGCGCTCAGGGGGGGAATTGGTTTTCCCTCCACATCTAAAAACAACTATTTTGAGACCCTCTAGCTCTGGTTAAAATTACAACACTGTAACTGGCAGCGCACAATTTTCTCATATTTGTATGGACCGTGACCCTTACTAATATGGCGACCAGGCGTTAAGAATTTTGCATGACGCAATACACGGACTCCAAATTATAATTTAGCTAGGGGAAAAAGTCCAATCAAAAAGATTAACGATTTGGTTTACAAATCAAAATAATGTAAAAAGAACGCTCACTATTAGACAGCCAGAAGACATCCGCGGCTGAACACAAGTCTTCTCTATGGATTTCCATAATAATGTACCGGTAGAAGGCGATCTCCAATCAGCGTCTCCTAGAGACTTTCATAAGGTCAGTCGGTCTATCATGTGGGTGTTTGCATGTTAGAGGATATTTTTATGCTGAAGCAGTTGCAGAATATACCTCGTATTCGTTTTTTACAAATCCAGTTGTTTGAATTTCAGCAGCTAATATTAGGTATCTAATTGTTCTTTCACGTAACAGTGGAAAACGAAGGGTAATTTTATTGATCTATTAAATTATTTCATTTACTGTGATGCGCGGATTTGTTAAAAGTAATGTATTGTCAATACACAACAAGCTACATGTCTTCGTGAATGAAACGATGTTTTCATCTTTGGGATATTTCTGATATCAATGAATTAAAATTATGTTTTAAGCAAATTGTTATGAGTCAAGTAATACATGCATGATTATGTTATTGTGCGTATATAGGTATGTTATTAACACTTTTAAAAATGCACGTTTAATTCATATGGGTAACTTTTTATATTCGCCATGACTCAGACAGACTCGAGTAGTATTTAATTCCACGTATTTAATTGAAACACGCACTCGCCACGTGACCTGAATATCTGCAATTTTACGACCAGACCCACCATGAATAATAAAAAGAGAAAAACAAAAATTAAAGCCCACCAGATTGGCAACTCAAGAAAATTAAGTTACTTTTTAAATAACCAACACTTTACTCTGATAACACGAGTAGATAAATTACAGATCTACAGAAAATGTTTAAGGAGGTTTAAAAATAGAGTACTATCGTCTTAAAAGTAAAATTATTTAAATAGCGCCACTAATTCCATTTTATTACATATTATTATGTATGAATATTTAGACATTTTGGATTTATAAAGTAATTAATTGTTCAGGAGAAGGTAAATTGTAAGCTTCAAGTCATACTAATAATGTATAGGACGCCATTGTGCTTCAGTGGATGTAGCAATCATTATTATTAAAATGAATTATAATTATAATATATCAAAATAAATTGTACTTACGTAGTGATATATGTCGTTTTAATATACTTATTTGTACACATAAAACACTGTCGCATTTTTTCAAAGCAACACACCTATGTATCTGAATATGGGTATAAATATTGGAGTTACATTTACCTCACATTTATTGTGTTAATTTTCTACGGATGACTTTATAATTATATTCACTTCTACTTACACTTCATTCCATTTACACATTCATTCTACATTGCTAAGGTGGAAGTACTAGTAAGTACCCGACGTTGCTTGTACTAATACTCAAAGTCATAGTCAAAATATTCTTTATTCAATTAAACCCAGCAACGAGCACTTTTGAATCGTTAAACTAAATGGCGAATGAGAGAATAAAAGCTACTCTCGTCATCATAGCTGGAGTTGCCATCGATAAGTTAAAATCAACTATTACGACATTTAAACGATGATAAATGCCTTGAATATTAGTTTGAAATAATTATTATATCTAAATTATCGGCATAATTTTAAGACATTTATTAAGACTTAGTTTTAATATTTTCAATGTCCCAATATGTGATATTGCAACTTGTATTGAGGTGCCATTCTATTGGGACTGCCAGCAAAAGCACCTGCCACTTGTCTTACTCATACGATGGAGTTGACTAAGAAAATTTGCAATTATAAGAAATTTTGATATTTTCACCCTATAAAATAATTACTATTTAACAAAACCTACAAACTCCTCTCCCAAAACACATGACAATACTTTACGTAGATTACGTAGAATTACATGAGAAAAATATCGTGATTCAAATAAATATTCTCTGTTAACATGTTACACAGTGGTACTTCCTTACCTATATTTTAAAATATTTCCCCTACGTTGACATAGCTCAGGGCAACAGCAATATATTTCCATTAACAGGAACGCTGATCACATTATCAACACACGTAGATCGGCCATTACGCACCAAACCTTCTCGAAATCGTTAAGCGAAAAACGATTATATAAATATGGATATAGAAAAAGTGTATTGTTATCGTATCTGGGGATTTCATTTAGAAATATTTAACAATGAAATTCAGCATTTTTCATTTACGTTAGTTGAAAAATAAAAGTTCAATTCTTCAAATTAACTAAAAACTTACCTATATTTTCTAAAATATAGTGCCACTATTGTAATATTATTGAAGGTATTAAGTATTAGTAGTAGTATAATCATTATACATGGAGTTAGGTTTTATACTTAGTCTTATATAACATAATTATGATGATGGTTTTTACATTGTAGCTGATCCAACAGAATTGGTTATAAATTGATATTACTTGGCAATAGGGTTAGCGTCACTTGTTTACAGCCATACTATCTCGGGACGACAACATAGACTATCTGTCTATTTTTAGGGTTCCGTAGCCAAAATGGCAAAAAAGGAACCCTTATAGTTTCGCCATGTCCGTCTGTCCGTCCGTCCGCAGAATAGCTCAGTGGCCGTTAGTACTAGAAATCTGCAATTTGGTTTTTTTTTGGGTACCTCCTCAAATGGTGAAGTGGGGATGATTTTTTTTATTTGCTGTAATCCTATTGTGTGGGATATCATTGAATAGGTGTCTTAAAAAGAATAAGGGTCTTAACAAAAACTTTTGTCTAAAGTCAATATTATCGGAGATAATCGCTCTAGAAGGTTAAAAATTGTGTCCCCCCCTCTAACTTTTCCTCCGTTGTTCCAAAAAATATCAAAAAATCATGAATAGTAGGCTTATAGAACACTTTAAATAAAACTATTTCGAACATAATCGGCCTTGTTGTTTTTGAATAACTACGGAACCCTACACTGATCATAGCCCCACATGCTCTTGGCCGGTTTTTTAATTCACAATTTCAATAAAAGACGTGACATCTATCTCTGCGCAATACTATTGCATCAATCGTGCGTTAGGCACTGGTCTCACCGCGAGCTACTAAGCTATGAACTATCGCCTATAAACATAAAAGAGACACGGGAGTGCGTATCTTTTGTTCGTGTTTATAGCCGATAGTTCACAGCGTAGTAGCTCGCGGTGAGACCAGTGCCTTAAGCCTACTGGTTCACTTAACATTGAAAACATAATTATTGCATAGGTACGTCACTTCACGCGTTTTTTTGTGCACAGTGAGCGCCAGTGTTTAGGCATATGTTGACGTATGTATAAAAGGACCATGCGTCAAAATTGCCCCAAGACCAACAAACATGAGAGTTAGATCATTTAATAGGTCTTTAACTTTACTTCATTTCATTATATGGGCACGAAATCGAATTTCATTGCAGAACTGAGATATTCATATATTTGTCAGCCTGAATACGAGCTAATTCAGTAGAAAACCTCTGTAGATTTAGCCACTAGTTTATTTTGGTAGCTGTAAAAAAAGGTTAATGTCAAAAGAAAAAAGAAACTAAGCGAGTGAGGTGGTTAACATACAATCACGTGTGCACAATCTTTTTTTTTACACACTTCGATATCCTAATGATTAACGACCAGTATCTCTGATCTATGAGATATTCATATTTTTGTCAGTGTGAATACAATCTTCACACTGACAAATATGAATATCTCAGTTTTGCAATGGAATTCATCTTGGTGCCCATAGAATGAAATGAAGTAGATTTAAAGACCTATTCAACAATGTAACTTTTAGCTGTGTTGACTTTGGGGCAAAGTTCCATACAAAGTTGGGCATGGTCCTTTCGATTTGATTTCGGTAGGTATATAGTAGGTAACTTGAAAGAGTTTAAGTATAACGTAAAACAGATTGGCCTTAAAAGATGGATCTTCGAGAAGAGTGTCTCAAGTTTTTAATTAAAACTTCGCAACGAAGTAACTTTGTTTGAGGTTGTGGATAATTACCGATAGGTTGAAAAATAGGAACAAAACAGAAAAGGAAATTCATGAAAACAGAGTTCATGGAAATGTTACTCTGTTATGCTTATGCTGCTGTTTGTAAGATATTATATCGAAGAAAATAGGTTAGAAAGTGTCCATTAACAAAATTTGAATATTATTTGGTTCATTATTCCAGTATATTTCAATAGCCTTTATTTTACTACGAGGAATTGTTTAGTCGAAACAGGATCGGTTACATACATACACATGCTAGGTTCTATACAAATATACTTCAGTTTAGGAACACAATTGTAATCAATGTATATTCGCACTATATCATTTTTGGTGAAATAACTCAACTCACCAAAAATTGGTAAAGTAATAATATCATTATTGAAGGAATATCTTAAAAGTAAGCACAGTCTGTACAAAACAGTACCTATTCAAAATAATACGAGTACCTAGGTAGTAATTCTGTCTGCTATCATTGTTTTTTTAAGCTGACGTCTTTATTTACCGACATTGTCTATCGTTATTACTTTTTCATCACACTTGCTGTCTAAGCGCGTCATTGCTTGCATGCGTAGCGGGAGTAATAGAAAAGTGAAATTCCATAGGGAGTAATAAAAAATGTCATAAGGTCATTTGATAATATTTTGTATTATAACTTTTTTTTTCGGCAAGTGTGATGAAAAAAATTGTTTGCAACACGGTCGGTAAGCGGAATACTAACTTGAGTCATTAAGAGCCCTCCGCCTACGGCGTCGGTCTTCTAACACTATCGTTAGAAATTCCGTACTTACCTCCCTTGATGCACAATGTACTATTGTCGGCAAAAGGTAACGATTAAGTTTTATAAGTACATACAGGTACGCACTTTAAGCATCACTTAAGGCACTCTCAGAGTTTCCTGTCACATAAAAGGTACTTACAAATGTAGTGCAAAAATAATCTTTTTTCTCTGTATTTACACGGAAACATCCGTATTTATCTGTCTGTCTCAATTAATTTCAGTACAGTCAACAAAAACTGTGGCCGATCACTTTTCGACCTTTTTACTACTGAATAGAATTATTTTTTGTTTACTGTACGATATTGATTGAAGCTCATTGTCATAGCAACATTATATTATGTAATTATCAAACATTTCCCTAAACAAACGAAGGTAATCGAATACGCACTACATCTGTACATGATTACCACTAAGTTAAGTGTTTTTTTTGATTTCTTGTGTTATTGTTTGAATGTTGTTACACATTTATGAGTAAATTGAACACAAATAGTGTTGGTATCCGTGTAATGTAATCACCATCGCCAGTTGAAAACGTAAAAAAATGTTAACAAACCTTACAATCTTGCATTATTTCATGATCACGTTCCTACGATCAGAACTCAATCTTGTTCTTATCAACACCGTAAAACCTCAAACCTTACGGCCCGGCCACGACATTGGTCTAAGGCGACCAGCGGCGAGCGAATCCATGAGTTGGAGCGGGATGCCGTTATGGGTACGAGAGGGAGCACCATACGTTTTCCGACAAGCCGGTCGCCTTAGACCGATGTCGTGGCCGCGGCGTTAAGTTCACCTACATTTTTAATTGATTTGTTGGATGTATATTAGTAAAAAACACTGGAATACTTGAAATGGTCAGCCATACTTGTTTACATTTTTATCGTTTTCAACTGGTACCTAATGGTGTTTCCTTTACACGGATATCAACGCTATTATATTCAACTCCCTCGCATTAGCTGAATTATGAATCAAAAAAAAAAATAGTAGTAGTATAGCTTGTCCGCTTTTCAGACTGAGTT
Organism: Thaumatotibia leucotreta; assembly: GCA_025490895.1. NCBI lineage: Eukaryota > Metazoa > Arthropoda > Insecta > Lepidoptera > Tortricidae > Thaumatotibia > Thaumatotibia leucotreta. Next base: position 7,828 of record JALPQI010030733.1, on the reverse strand, counting down.
TACAAAATGCGAGGTTATTAAATAAAACAAACGAGAGGGCTGGTATTTTTTAAATATTTACTAAAGAATGAGTCAATATTTATGAAATTCTCATATTTGATAGATATTATTTGAATAACAAATTTTTGTAACTCTGTTGAAAAGTAATAATTTTATTGAATGCCCCATAATAGAAATGCTTTTTTTCGTATTTTTTGGGGAATTCATACGTAGCGTAGACGCGTGGTCCGGCTTTCTTGATGGCAGGGACCGGAACCGTTATTTTCTCCATACATAATAATCACCAAATTAAAAATTTAAAAAACCGACTTCAACCGGTTTCTCCAAGATTCCCGATTTGTTTCCACCATTGGTTTCCTCAATCCTACTTTCTGAATGCAAATTCTTGTAAATGAATGAAAATTACCAAAAGCGCCATACATGTACCTATAACAATTGAAGAGATCCCTCGATTTCTCCAAGATCCCATCATCAGACCGCAACTTGGTGCCAACGGGACCATCTCGAGGTAATACACGTTCGATCACAAAAAGAAATTTTAAAATCGGTTCACTATTCAAAATAAACTACCCGACAGTTTAAAAACAATCACAGATGACATAGCATTTAATACAAAATTAAGAAAATGGCTTACTGATCAAGCATTTTATGACATGCATGAATATGAAAATTATGAATATAAATTTAATTTGATGTAATTTAATGTATATTTTCTTTTTTATTTTAATTTTTAAATAACATGTATAATAATGTTGAATAGATTATTTTAATGTAAACTGTAAATTAATTGACATGCTAATTTTATTTTATTATTTATGACATGTAAAATTTTTAATTTTTTGAATAAATGAAAATGAATATGAATATGAATATTCTCGGAGATATCGGGTAACATACATACAATAAAAAATAAAAAAACTAATTCAGTCGAATTGAGAACCTCTTCCTTTTTTGACGTCGGTTAAAAAAGAACGGTTCTTTTTTCGTTCTTTTTTGTTCTTCGGTATATAAATTGTGAGTTCATTTAAAAATATGATATTGTAATTACATAAAATATTGAGCGGTACATAAAGAGTATAAAACATTTTAAAATATTGGGCTATTTTGAGGTTTTTTTTATTAAATACCGGTTCCGGTCCCTGGTTGATGGACAAGGTGGACTCGACCGGGCAAAGTTTGTTCGGATTTCTTATGTTTTTTTAGTCACAGTATTACCGCTAGATCTCCACAAAATACTTAAGTAATTCATATAAATCTGTGGTGAACATAAAAATGGTCGATGACCTAATATAATTTCATCTATCTTATTGGCAAAAATATTACAGAAGTAGATGTCATATTTGACAGCTAAAATGCATACTTAGGCAGGATAATATGAATAGAATTTAAGTGAAGTACAACTGTCAAGTGCAAAAATACGTGTAGAAAGAATCCTCTTATAAATATGTTACGACGTTCTTAGTAAACAGGATTAAAGTGCACTGGGACAAATTTTTGTGCATTTTTATATACAATTTTGTTTTGCTTTTGACGTACTTACACGCCCATCACAATGACAATATTACTCTATCTACGTTTGTAACTGACGCTATTTCGTATAAGTCGATTAAAAAGCTGCCAGTCCCGTTCACTCGAGATCAATCATCAGGGAGGCAGTTTATCCACATACGAGTAGCTATCTCATTTTTTTAACAAATTGAGTGTTGCATCAAAATGACGGTTTTATTACTGTGAGTGTAAATGAAGTTTTTAATTACGTTTTCATGCAATTTTGAAATGGATTTATATTTTGACACAAAATTTTTGCGATATTGAGATACACTGTGTATAGGTATCTGCTTGTTTAAATAATGCGCACTAAATTATATTTGCAATCCGCTGGTACATAAATAGGTAATTAATTGAAACTCCTGTTAGTAAAACAGCAGTATGGTTATGTTAATCCGCATTATATAGAAGTTATTGTGAAAACTCAAATCAAATTATTTATTAACTCAATATTTTGACTTGTATTTTTATTTTTTCCCAATAGCAACAATAACTTCAATCGTCCGGCAGCACCAGCTCTCTATCTTATTCTAGAAAACCGAAGGGTATTCTGATAGGAGGTGAATGCATGTATTGTTATCTATTATCGTCTGTTTCTGTCAGTCCTAGGAAGGCGTCATCGATGACCGATGCATTTGAGAAAGCCTAATCGTTAACTAATATTCTTATCTTTCAGCCTCTGTGGCCTAGTTGGTAGTGACCCTGCAACCGAAGGTGGAGGTTCCGGGTTCGAATCATGGCGAGGGCATTATTTGTGTATTTATTTATCAAAAATATTTGTTCCTTGGTCACGGCTGTCTATGAATGTACTTAAGTATCTATATGTATCTATCTATTATATATATCGTCACCTGGGTACCCACATCAAAAGCCTTAATTGAGCTTACCGTGGGACTAGGTCGATTTGTGTAAGATGTTCCAAGATATTTATTTATTTAATTTATTTATTTATCTTCGAAAGCTCCGGGCCTTCGGCCTTCGGCCTTTGGCCTTCGCAGGTGGCCTATGACCATCTGTTTCGTTTTCATGTTACACTATTCCATTGTGTAGCACGGTAGCGCTGGGTTCTGCCAGTGGCCCTCCGATTCGTTTTAGAGTATCACTCTTCCATCTGTAGCCTGGGAGTGCTGGGTTTTGCTCAGCTCTGCTTTAGATTTCGAAGGCGAGCGCGCTAAGGAGGGACGCTCAGGGCTTTCGGCCTTCGGCCTTCGTAGGTTGTCGATTATTCCATTATGTAGCATGATAGCGCTGGGCTCTGGCCTACAACCCTGCGATTCCCTTGTTTAGTCAGTCTAAAAGAAGGCATGTTTATAAAAACGACGCAAACGGTTAAACCTGCTCACATCTAAACAGATTTAACCTATAGTTACATATTTTAGTATTGTCACCAAAGTTACGGAAGCATACAACATTTCAGTTCAATTGGTCCACGGGAACAAGTGTTCCTATGTATACCTTCCAATTCCTCATCAGGATGCTTAGCCAAGTTGCCAATCGCTAGCGCTTGCTAGCGCATCGTAGTTTTCCCTCTCTGTCACTCCTTCATAATAGTGCGACAAAGAGGGAAAACTGGGTCCCCTTTAATATGCCTAATATTAATAGTACTAATATGAATTCGCATATCGGATTTGGCATAAATAATTAAGCATAATATTGAATAGGCAAAATAATAAAATTCCATAACGCTTAATACGCATAATACTGATTATGCATAATTGAAATATGCATAACATTATTAAATATAACTTTATTCGTCCCAATATGGATTAGCATAGCATAAACTTAGAAATAAAGCGAATGAGGCAGATCAGGGTAAAACCAAGACAGTAAGGTTAAGTTCAAAAGAGTAATAAGTAGGAGCGACGAAGCGAAGTTGAAGCCTAGCTTTCGTCGATATCTCCTACACATCCTAATGAACATATCAGATACAATCAATTAATTAAAACATTAGGTATTTAATAATCAATTTTATCAGTAAAGAAATCACATCTTGGTAGGCGCATGAGGCGCACAGTAGGTACAGAGTGTGTACCTATTTAATACGGGCGTATATTTTAATGATGCTTAAAATAGGATATAGGGCACATATTCACCTATACCATGATTTCTACGATCACAAAATGATAACTGTATCCCGTATAAAATATACACGTCGTATTTATGAACATTTTAAATTGCTAGGGTAAAAATGTGTGTAATAATTAAAATAATCAATATTTACTATAATAATATAAGTAGGTATACATGTATGTCAGTCAATAAAATATGTCAAGACCTAAACATTAACTGTTATACCTACGCACAACGCACAAGTAAAAAAAAGTCTAAACTAGTTTTAAATTGGAAGCAATATAATTATAGTACATAATAATATTATTAATACGTACTAATCGACAGTAACTTGGCAAAAATATTAGGTAAATAGTATCGGTTTCGCTACGCAATCTGTGATCGGTCATTATTATTTTATCTATTATATTTTATACCTTTCATTAAGTATACCAATTAGTATTATGCTCATCCTAATTATTCCAAATCATCGTTATGATAGTTTACGTTATACGTAAGTACATTATGCGTAATCGTTTATGCGAAATTATGCTTATGCCACTTAAATAGTATGCTTAACAACGCTATGCCAATTTGAAGTATGCGTAATAATTTATGCGAATTAATATAGACTCGGGAAAACTACTATGCGCTAGCAAGCGCTAGCGATTGGCAACTTGGCTAAGCACCCTGATCAGCTCTATGGTACCTTATTATAAATTTACCACCAAAGTTACAAAAGCATACCAAATTTTAGCTCAATTGGTTTACGGGAACATAACAGTGTTACTATGGATACCTGCCAACACCACCATCAGACCAGTTCCAAGTTACCATATTAATGTATTGTCATATAAGTTACTTAAGTGCACCAAATTTGTGGCTCAATTAGTTTACCGCAACTGGTTCAATTCTTCGTTGCAAGATTTGTAAACATGCAAAGTGTAGTGAATATAAAGCTTGTAAAAAAATACAGGTAAATCGACCTATTTCAAAAACTATAAGAGATAATTTAATTAAAACAAAAACCGTTGAAAGAGTTTACTATAATTTTATAGCGTGTAGTTTAAAAAATAGAGGGGAGAGCTAATGTCTCGAAAACGGTTCGCTTAAATAAAAAATTGTTTTAAAAACCTTACTATCATTTTCAAAGGCCTTTCTATTGGTAGCCCCACACGTTTATGTATATCGTTATTTTACAATATAGTATCATAATTATGTAGCGGTTCATACAACACATATCGTTATTGTTGTATGAACCGCTACATATTATTAATTACTGTAGCATTTATAGTTTCTGAGTAAATCGGCTGTGACAGACGAACAGACACGACGAATCTATAAGGGTTCCGTTTTTGCTACTTTGGCTACGGAACCCTTAAAAGGAGCAGGAACCGTTTAATAATCACAATATTGAAATTGCTATGGCTAAAATTTGATATTAATTTTGCAACAAAGGACAGTGAAGTAATTACGTCCAACACTTGTCGTTAAAAAAGTTGTTGTACAACGAACGCAATGTACTCGTAGGTAGCAACTTAACAGGCGCAAAAACCTTTTCCAAATTAAAATTTTCGACGGTAAAACGCAAGGGAAAGGCGAGATTAAACAAAAAGTTACCTTTTATTTTACAGCAACTGAACAGGGGTGCGATTATAAAAACACATTGTGCCCAGAAAACAACCATTTACGACCTAAAATTACCCATAAAATAGCCTTTATGAGTGGACAGATTTAGCCACTTCAATGGTACGATTTTTTTTATTTAAATTCAGGTCATGTTTAAAATTTAAGCTTGCTTCCCAATATATTGGGTCATTATCTACCCATAAAATTGGCGTTATTGTTCATAGACTTTATTGGTTGATCGTTGATCCCTAATTTTATTATACAAAGAGAAACTTAGACATATTTTTTGTTTTTTACAGTGCACTGTGTAACAATAGTACATTACTACCGAGGCCGGGAAGTGACTGGTTGCCGGCCGAATATATGTAGACGGCCGAGCGAAGCGAGGCCGGATAGTATTCGGACGGCAACCCGTCACTTCATGGCCGAGGTATGTATAATGCTTTTCTCAAACATGCAATGAAATGAAACAAAAAAATGTATCTTCTTTCTAAGAAATTATAAGTCAACTACATAACTAAGTCTTTGAAATACAACAAAAGTCAAATACGACACCGACACCTCATTTTTTTTTAAGATTGACCTGTTTGAAAGTTGCAAATTTTTTATTTAAAAAAGCGGTATTAGACGACGCGGTCGGTTGGGTCCAATTAATCGCATGCAGTGATCGGGGCCGATGGATCGCGCCGTATAATACTGCGTTTTAAATATTATTTTCAGTAGTTATTATACATTTATTTTAAATTATATAATTTAAATACCTAATTATAACTGCAAAAATTTGCCAATCATTTTTTTTTATACTAATATTACTTACAGATAATTATTGGCTAAAAGCCAAGATGCCAGGTCACAACCCTATGTCAAATGAAATTTAAAAAAGAGGTACTTGCCGGCCTAGGCCGGCAACGAGCTACTTCCCGGCCACTTTTTTGGCACTTAACTACAACATTTCATTGCATGTTTGAGAAAAGGTTTTTTCATACTAATAGTTTTTTTTCCCTTAAATAATATTCAAAAATAAGCTTTGAAAACAACTTTTGCCATATGCTGCCGGTTCATGTGTTTGTATGATAAAACCTTGTTTTCTGAAATGTAGATATACAAAACACGTCTCAGAAGTGTTTAATATTACCGGCATAATTTGGTTTATATTGATTTTCACATCAAAAAAATATACGCAAAAGTCATTGTATGGAAAATAGACTTTTCAAAAAATTCTCCATACAAAACGCCAATTTCATAAGTAATGACCTAATATTACCATAATTCAATAGGCAAATTCTTAATGCCTACCTCTTGCCTTATGTTGGTCCCATACTGAAAGTTCATCGTAATGGTTGGTAGACTCGGTCGGTAGCGGGAAGGAACGTCGTCCCTTTCCTCCCTGTATTTTTACTTGAATAAATATGAATTGTGGGTTAAATTTGACGGTAAAAATACTATAAGAATGTGATGGGATCCCAATAAATAAAACTAAAATTCACATATATAATTTGTATTAAATCAACAATATTTCTTAGTCTTTACATTCTTTGGTATAATTGTCAGCTCGTTTAGGTTTTTCAACTAAATTCACAATCGTCCTTGAAAGAATTAGTACATCTAGTATAATTATTTATTTGTATAATTTACAGTTTTATTTTCTAATCTAGGTATTATTTGCCCATATAATTGTATGTATAATGAGAAGAATTTGGCACCCTTGCATTGTGGTAGCGGACCCTGGCGATGTCACTGAAACAAAATACATACATTAAACTTAGCGTAATTACCGATCGATTGATACGCGCAAACCAAATACTAGGTATGCATTTAAAATTAGTAGTTAGCAGTAATTCAATTACATTATAATTTACCTATGTCAACATTTTAACAAGGTTATATTATTATTACTGCAGTACGTTTAACATGACCCAACTAACTGCCAAACACCACGGTTGTGGATGGAAAATGGATATTGATATTTTAATAACGGGTTGGCTTAAAGTAATGAGAATTTATATTTCTAAAAACATAAAAATAATGGCAATAAGCATTGAATTATCGATTTTGTTATGACAAACTAGAGGATATTGGACATGAACTACAAAGCCTTTAATAATGAGAAAAGGCCCTGTTTCATATTTTTTTAAGTAACTTGCTCATGAACTTGCACTATACTTTGGACAACTTTCAAAAATACTCTAGTTCATTATTCCCGGAATTTCATTAGTCATCATCATCATCATCATGATGATAATGTAATACTTTGGACAACTTTCAAAAATACTCTAGTTCATTATTCCCGGAATTTCATTAGTATTTTTATTCTATTCTTGAATCGAGTTCTCACATATCACTACATACATTCAAAAGTATTTAAAAATTACTAATAAGTTGTTGTTGCCTGAGACTCAATAATATGTGAAGGGCTGACAACATTTAGTAGCTTTTCCACGTCCGCCTAAAATGAGTGAAAATCGATATTGCATACATTTATTTACCGAAACATGTATGTCTTAAAACGTCACTTGAACTCGATTCGTAGGAGAATTGTATTGCCTACTATGTGGATTGATATTATAAAGGATGAGTTTTGATTGATCCAAATACAATATAC
>JALPQI010030731.1:0-117563 GCA_025490895.1 Thaumatotibia leucotreta | reverse complement strand
GATCCCAATAAATAAAACTAAAATTCACATATATAATTTGTATTAAATCAACAATATTTCTTAGTCTTTACATTCTTTGGTATAATTGTCAGCTCGTTTAGGTTTTTCAACTAAATTCACAATCGTCCTTGAAAGAATTAGTACATCTAGTATAATTATTTATTTGTATAATTTACAGTTTTATTTTCTAATCTAGGTATTATTTGCCCATATAATTGTATGTATAATGAGAAGAATTTGGCACCCTTGCATTGTGGTAGCGGACCCTGGCGATGTCACTGAAACAAAATACATACATTAAACTTAGCGTAATTACCGATCGATTGATACGCGCAAACCAAATACTAGGTATGCATTTAAAATTAGTAGTTAGCAGTAATTCAATTACATTATAATTTACCTATGTCAACATTTTAACAAGGTTATATTATTATTACTGCAGTACGTTTAACATGACCCAACTAACTGCCAAACACCACGGTTGTGGATGGAAAATGGATATTGATATTTTAATAACGGGTTGGCTTAAAGTAATGAGAATTTATATTTCTAAAAACATAAAAATAATGGCAATAAGCATTGAATTATCGATTTTGTTATGACAAACTAGAGGATATTGGACATGAACTACAAAGCCTTTAATAATGAGAAAAGGCCCTGTTTCATATTTTTTTAAGTAACTTGCTCATGAACTTGCACTATACTTTGGACAACTTTCAAAAATACTCTAGTTCATTATTCCCGGAATTTCATTAGTCATCATCATCATCATCATGATGATAATGTAATACTTTGGACAACTTTCAAAAATACTCTAGTTCATTATTCCCGGAATTTCATTAGTATTTTTATTCTATTCTTGAATCGAGTTCTCACATATCACTACATACATTCAAAAGTATTTAAAAATTACTAATAAGTTGTTGTTGCCTGAGACTCAATAATATGTGAAGGGCTGACAACATTTAGTAGCTTTTCCACGTCCGCCTAAAATGAGTGAAAATCGATATTGCATACATTTATTTACCGAAACATGTATGTCTTAAAACGTCACTTGAACTCGATTCGTAGGAGAATTGTATTGCCTACTATGTGGATTGATATTATAAAGGATGAGTTTTGATTGATCCAAATACAATATACCAAAAAAATTCAAACTAGTGATAAAAAGACACTTCTGAAAATTTACTTAAACGTTGTCCAAAACATGACATGGAGGGTTGGAAGACAGTTACAAAAATCGGATGTGGGAATCTCATATGCTGTGTTAATTTGTTTTTATATAATGTCTAATATACTCTAGTTTATGATTGCAAATTCAATAAACTAATAGCTTTTGCCTTTATTTATATGTTTTGAAATACAAAAATTCTCATTACTTTAAGCCAACCCGTTATATGCATACATTGGATAGATTCACAATATAAGCTAGATCACGAATAATAACCGCCTTTCTAATTAATTAATTTAAAGCGATAATCGTTTTCACTGCGCATTAATTATTGTAGGTATGGTAAAATACATTTAAAAACACGACTATCAATTTTTAAGTATACATTTTAACATTTCACTATGAAATGTTATTTCACGTGGCAACTTTGCGTCTATTTAGCCGCTGAAAGCCTTCAGTAATTTAATTTCCTCAGCTTTGTGTTGAACGCACAGAGAACAAAAACCGGGTCTTTCGAGGAAATAATATATAATTTAATGAAAAGTTGTAAATTTTTTTCGTAAGGCAAATAATTATAGAAAAATTGATTTTAGTATTATTATGTTTGGTGTGTTGGCATTGACAAATTGAGATTGTTGAGGCTTATGTATAGCGTAACATTTTGTCAGTATCATTAGTTCCTATAAAATAAAATAACCAGATTTGATACAACTACTTTTGGAAAACACCAATTAGTACCTATTTAGGTACCACGATGGCTCGCGGGGTAGTGGCCATAAAGAAGATCGATGATATTTATACCAAGACGCCAGTCGTTAACATTCAAATATCGTAGTTTTTTTTTCTGTCACTCTTTTCTAACAGAGCGACAAAGATAGTTGCGGAGTTAGCAATTGGCATCTTGGCTGTGCACCCTGATAACTCTGCCATTTTTGTAGTGTCCATAGTAACACGTTTGAGCAGCTGTATAAACAGTTATATATTTATAATAATAGTATACGCTCCTAGATACGATGCGACTTGTCGGATAGGTTCACAATCTCTTACTATTGCTCCGGTAGAGACACATCAGGTCTAAGATCACACTATAAATCTATGATGTGCTAGTTTGTAACGTTTCTAGATAATGTATTAGCATAGAGAATCAAGATAAGTAATATTTATGATGTATGTATACATCACCAGAAATAGAAAATGGTTACCAAAGTATTAGAAAAGCCTTTTAAATATTAACACGTCACTGTAACCGCTCACAAATCATAACCTTGGAGATTTATGAACCTTAAAATAAGTTACCGCCAGGGTTCAGCGTACAGGCAGGGTTGCCTTGCGTCGAAGATAAATTTATTATCTCCAAACAACGCCCTACTGTGTTGCCCTTGGAGGAAATTGTCTCAGAAACGAGGCGGGAAGCAATAACTCATTGAGCTCTCAATGCCCCTTTAAGCCCAATGATCGTATTAAATAGTAGCGCTTTTGATGAAAATAGATTTTGCGTGAACGCGAAATAATAATTAAATGCGGATGTGGCTTGCCATAGCATTGTGAATGCGGATGGGACAACCTAATTATCATTTACAGTATCCTTTTACTGTATTTTGATTTCGTACTAGAACAAATTTATAATTTCATAAACAAATGTAGTAATACTAGCCAAAGACCTGTATAATTATAAAGTTTTACTAAAGAAATACCTACTAAAGTAATTATTTTCTCTTTTCAGTTGTTAAAAAGAAGAATTTGTATCTAAAGCTCCACCAGCCAGTCATTAAAATGAATATTATTATAATTATAGATTAATTAGGACTAATATGTAATACGAGTAAATATTATTACAGTAAAGTAAATAAAAAATGATGTTTTTATCCTTATAACAGGATTATATTTTACTATCAGTACCTATACACTACGTAAACTTACTAAAACCATTCCTTCAAACTACTTGATCCCCAAATCATGTTTAGTGGTTTCCCACAGTATTCACTTGTACGTAATATAATATTTTTAATTTTATAAAAGTCGGTTAATACTAAGAAGGAATATCATTCTGTGTGTAGTGTTTAGGTTATATACTTTGATAGATTAGAGAATGACATTAAGTGACGTTAATAAAGTTTTGTTATGATCTTATGATGTAACCACAGCGACGTCAGCATCCATGCAACTCGTGGGATCCGTCATTGGCTAACAGAGCTTTGTCATAATTTTACCATAAAAACGTCCGCATCATTGTTGTACAGAGTTCGGTAAAAGTCGTTAATTACGAATTAAGCTTTGTTATAACTTAACCATAGCAACATCAGCATCCGTGGAACTCGTGGGATCGGTCATTGGCTAACAGAGCTTTGTTATAATTTTACCATTGCAACGTCCGCATCATTGTTGAACAGAGTTCGGTAAAAGTCGTTAATAACGAATTACGCTTTGCTATAACTTAACCATAGCAACATCAACATCCGTGCAATCGCGGGATCGGTCATTGGCTAACCGAGCTTTGTTATAATATTACCATAGCAACATCCGCGTCATTGGTGAACAGAGTTCGGCAAAATTCGTTAATAAGTACAACTTGACCTTGACTTGACGGACCGGATGACAAATGATAAAATTGTAAACAAATAACACAGGATGTGTAAAATAATTTTTCTCAAACTTGCTACGGAATGTTGATGTTACTTACTTTAAATTAAACCCGGAAATACTATGTATCCGGTGGCATATGCTAAGATGATATGTAAAGAGATTTCATGTATTTATTTCACACCTAGGACTGCAAACAAACTGTCTTTTGTTTTGAAACGTCAAATTATGACGCTATGTCTTGACATTCAGCCACAGAAAAAAAATAAACTAAAAACTAATGTCTATACCTCCAGGTAAAAGGATACCTCAAACAGATAAAAAAAAAAGTTAGGCGCGAATGTTTTTTTTTAATGTTGTACGATACTGTACTATTGGTTTATTTACAAATCAAATAGTATGGTTCGGCGAAATCAGTTAGTTTTATTTCATGACAAGTTTCAGAAAAGCACTATACAAATCTCCGCGAGAAACAGGGTTACAGGCCGCGTATTCCTATCTGGCCTCAGTTCCTTCGGCCAGATATATCTACTTGGCCTGTAACCCTTCGTTTCCCATCCTCTATAGTAATGTACTATTTAAAAAGCGTTACTATTTCAATAATTTACATATCACTACATTACTTATCTCCAAGGTATACCCGGTTTTGAATAAATGGTTTTAGTAAGTTTACACACTATTTTAGTATTATAGTTAAAACAAGTATTCTAAGTATGACTGTGTACTAAATTAGATTTTACTTTTGTGTACCTACACGATAGTTATATATGTTTAAAGAAATGTCTGTACCTACTTAAGTAATCTTAGCAATATACCAAACCAATGCCTTCAGAACGATTTTGACCATGAGATTTGACGTGAAAATAAGAAAACTATGGCTTAATTTCATAACAAGTTACCTTTTTAAGACTTGATGCAAAATACGATTAGGTATCTATAGTAATAACTCGTTAAACATTTCTGTTTATCAATCTATTGTATAATTAGAAGCAGTAAATAATTTTGGAGACGAAAACATACGTTGATACGTTTAAGAATTATTATGAAATCGATAAGTATACTCGTAATGAAGAATATTTTGGTACTTTTATAAGTAAAACCAGTACCTAACTAGTAGTAGTTACTAACTAACTAGTACTAGTAGTAGTAGTTTTTCAAATATATATGGCAATTAAGTTAGATGGTTTTTAACTAAATCTTAAGATCTTATTTGACATGACAAATTCGGTTATGAACTAGTAAATTATGCACTTTATTTAATGTTACCTACTTCAAAAAAAATACCTTAATATCCTGTTCCTTGGCTTATAAGTAATTATAAAATGCGTACTCGTATTAATTCTTACCACGTTCTATCTTCGGATCTCCATTAGCAGAATAAAGAGCAATCGTTGAGTCATCCCTGTAGAGGTCTCCTCCCGCCTTAGCCTCGCATCTGAGGATCGGAGCCCCCCGCTCGTGGTGGGCGGGCCACAGCTGGATCTGCACGTACAACTCGGCGCGGAATAGTCCTTCGGGAGCTGGGTACACCTGGTGCATGCCTGGCGTTACCTGGTGAAATAAAAGGTAATGTTTAAATTGTGATACGTTGATAATTGTTACATACTGAGTTTTTTTACATATTTCTATATTGGCTTCTTTATACTAGTGTCGTATACAATAGTCACAAAAAACACATAAAGACTCGGCACATTCTTAATGAAATATACGTGTCCCTGGCACAATCTATTTTAGTATACTGCATATCTGTATGGGGGGGTGCAGCTAAAAGTCGTTTTATAGATCTGGAAAGAGCACAACGTGCATTAATAAAGGTTATGTACGTTAAAAAAATTACATTTCCTACTAACCTATTATACCAAATTAGTGGACTTCTATCGGTTAGGAAACTGTATATTCTACAAACCACATTAAAAAATCATAAGACTCTACCGTACAACCCAAACTATAAAAAGAAAAGACTGATATGCAATATAGCAAAGTTATCTAAAACCAGAACCACATTTGCTAGATCACAGTATAACATAAAATCCGCACACCTTTATAATAAAATAAACAAATTAATTGATATTCACTCTAAACCTTATCATGAATGTAAAAAACACTTAATTAACTGGCTAAAAAGTAAAACATATGATGAGGCGGAGAACATACTTCATTAAATCTAATACAAAGTATATATGTATGTATAAACATACACAAACACATACACGCACACACACACTCACACACACGCACAGACGCACACACACACACACACACACACACACACACACAAACACACACGCACAGACAGAGAAGGTCTCCAAATTTGTAGTGTTAAAAAGTTTATTCTCTATTTTTTAATAATTAAATTTAAGTAAGAGCAGTCTCATAAAATGTATCTGAATACCTGCTTGTTTTGTTTAGTTTGTATTAATGTAAAAATAATTTTAGTACTACGAATTAGAATATTAATTTAGAATAATAATTATAGGTATGTACCTCATGTTACCTAAGGAAGAGCGGTGTCTCCCAACACAGGCAAATTGTTGCTTACAGGGCGACTCCATCCCTTAGATTATAAATTACTTGTGTTTTATGAAATAAAGAATTTTGTATTTTGTATTAATTTTGTATTTGTATTTTGTCGTAATAGAAGATTGCATACACAGTGCGAATGAGTACCTGTTCCTAGTAAAATTCACGCACCTACATCCGTAAAGCTAAAATGGCAACTAATATCAATATAGAAGTAAGTCAAATTCGATCAATTCGAATATTATTTTTATTCGATTCCAAATATTACGATATATTAAATAATTTATTTACAAGGTAGGAATATCGGTTATAAGGCTTCAAAACCTAACAAGTCATGGTACGTTTTTAGAAAGGAAAGATGTATATAATTATGTGCTGTTCTTTATATTTTGATATATATGATGTATTATTAGTAAATATCTTTGGACTGCCCCAAATTATGACAGCTTAGCTACCAATATTACATTTCGTTGAGTAATCATAGCAATCACAAAAACAAATATTTCCAAGAAAAGTTATTTTCTCCAAAAGTAGGACGAATCCAGTAGATTTAATATGACATTTTAGTCTTTCAAATAAATATGGCCCAAAATATAGCGTTAGGACGTGTCCGCTTATTCATAATCACGGAGTATAATGTGAAAACAAGTAGGTATCATTTGAATGAAAACATTTTTTATAAAACTTCCTTTTGTTCGAATTTACGAAACTGTAATATATTATTTCTGTGAAGGTACAAACAGCAACACTCCTAACGGACCATTAAAGACAGAGCAGAGAGAAAATGAAAGAGATAAATATAGTTTTATTATGTCAACTTCAAATTAAATAATACAAGGGAATGTTGTTCGCAACTTGGTTGAATAATACAAATCGGGTTCCGAAATATTATGAGACTAGTATCACGACTTCGGCCGAACTCTGCTGACCAATGGGGCAGGCATTGCTACGGTTAACCAATGATCGCTCGCAGTTTCTTCAGAAGGTGACATTACCATGGTTACGTAATAACAAAAACGTTTAACCAATGATTGATCGCGATTTTTCCGGAAGCTGACGTTACTATAGTTACGTTATATATAACATCCGCTTTAGTCCTGGAGACGTCAATCTAACTTCAGAGCCGGTAATTTGACTGCTAAGGTGCTATGTAGAAATTTTCGTTCATTTTCCTTTCGACGGCTGTCACTGTCAGATATTTTTTCAAAGTTAGAATTTCAGCCAGAAACTATCAAGTCTCTATTAAACATTTGTATGGCAACTGACAGATTAAAGGATTATAGGTAGACTGTCAAACGTCTATCTACCATATTTCCACAAAGGTTACATAAGTATTCAACTAACGTCAACTAAGAGATGTGATGAATTATGTATAATGAAGACAGCAATAGCATTTGTCTCTGTCAATGAAAAAAATAATTTAAAATTACCCAATAACATGGCTATTTGTAAAAATATCTTGACTTGGAAAAATACCTCGCCTATTAATGTGAGATAAATCATGAAATCCGATTTGAAGAAACCGTAATTAAATTACTAAACGGTTTTTTAACCGACTTCAAAAAGGAGGAGGTTTACAATTCGTCGAAATCTTTTTTTTTTTTATGTATGTTCCCCGATTACTCGAAGACGCGTGGACCGATTTGAAATATTCTTTTTTTGTTTGAAAGGGTACACCTTCTAGTTGGTCCCATTGTCACCGAATCCAGATCTGATGATGGGATCCTGGAGAAATCGAGGGAACTCTTCAAATGTTGTAGGCACACATGACATTTTTCATTTATTTTCGAAGACTAATCAAGTATTTGCATCTAGTTATGAACATCTTAAGTTGGTGATCTGATGATGGAAGGTACAACTCTTTAGCCATTAGGAGTTGGGGGATAATTCTTTAAGTATAACATATTTCGTGTATTTTGGAAGCTTTTTGAGTATTTGCCTTTAGGTGGTCATCCTTTCATGTTGGTGAGCTGATGATGTAAGGTACAACTCCTTGGAGATTAGGAGTTGGGGATAATTCTTTAAATATAACATATTTCATATATTTTGGAGGCTATACGAGTATTTGCCTTTAGGTGGTCATAGTCTCATGTTGGTGAGCTGGTGATGAAAGGAATAACTCCTTAACGATTAGGGGTTGGAGGATCATTCTTTGTATATAACAAATGTCATACATTTTCGAGATCTATTCAAGTGTTTGCTTAGTAGTTATGACATGTCGGTTAGCGGTTAGTGATTCTTTAAATAATATTGGCATGCTAAGTCTGCTACCTTTGAAATTGTTTCTGTATTCATATAAGTTCGCCAGTTCAGGTTTTATGGCCTACTACAGTGCAGTACATTCTAATTTTAAATATTTAGAGCATACTGAATAACGATTTTATATTTACACTACTAAAAAGCAAAAAATAAAATATTTTAAAAATAAAAATAAAACCGCCTTCAAAAATTCGCCCGAACTAAAAAGTTAAAAATAATTTTGGTTCCTACTTTTTAGGATTTCCTACCCAAACCTTTAAACCTTTTACCCTATTCATTGAAATAAAACATTATGGCTAGGTACCCTACAGATTTCTTAGAAGTCGGTGCCAAGCCAAATATGTTCACTTTGCGAGTACTTATATGTATTTGATAGAGCTTTGTAACTTACTGTCACTCCGGTTATGCTTTCATGAAAATGACTGAGGCAGACCATTCTGTTGATAAAAACGTAATCGGAGTGACAGTAAGTTACAAAGCTCTATCTAATATATACCTATGAGCGTTTTCGGCTTGGCACCGACTTCTAAGAAATCTGTAGGGTACCTAGCCATAATGTTTTATTTCAATGAATAGGGTAAAAGGTTTAAAGGTTTGGGTAGGAAATCCTAAGAAGTAGGAACCAAAATTATTTTTAACTTTTTAGTTCGGGCGAATTTTTGAAGGCGGTTTTATTTTTATTTTTAAAATATTTTATAGACAAATCTATGAAGAACTGTCGTTATCCAGTTTTCCCAAGGAACAACGACATCTAGCGTCTAATCATGGCCGATAGCTATTCTTAATTTTCGTAGACGAAGGACTTTTTATTATGTCAACTAGTTTACAAATACTGAAATTTTGACGCAACAAAGATTCGATGACATATCATCGGGGACCATCGGAAATGTCGCGATCGTGCCTACTAACGAAAAATACCGAACCCATAATATTACACGACCAAATTGCATCCTTTGCCAAGTGGCTCAACATTCCTATGTAAATGACATGTGACTGTAAGTGTGATTCTCTTTCATGCAATATTTCCAATTCCTGAAGTGTATACCTAGCTGTGTTGCTGTTTGTACTATATATACGGTAATACACAAAGGACATTTCAGGTATGGTAGAAAATGAGTTTCATAAATATGATTACCTATAATTTTATTCATATTATATACTCGTAACAAGAGCATTTTACATAACTACCTACGCCAATACACGAAGCTTAAACTCACTAAACTTACTGTGTTAAAACACTGCACGAGAACAAAAAGTAAGCAGATTTTCCAAGCTTAACACTCCATATCAGGAACATTGCAGTAACAGTGCACTAATACCCCTATTGTGGGCGAGAGGAAAATTCTTGCTCGTTTACAATGTTATGCTTTAGGTATACAATGTTTTAAGAGAATATTCTGTACATTTGTACAACAAACAGGCGTTATCATAGATCCTTCTTACAGAAATAAGTACTTAGGTAGTTTTGTTTGTGTCTCAAGTTACAGTTTTGATACAAGCTTTTAAATATCGCGGACTTTACTTTCTGTAGCATTTCATCTGGATCGGTCTTATTAAGACAAGTCAAACAAATCTAAGCTTCAGCGGGTTAAGTCGCTACGGTTCCAAGTTCCTACGGCTCCCTCACGACTCCATCATTAGGTCATAATAAGTTGTATTGTTGTCCCAATAATGCCCAGAATTTGATAGATTTTGGAACTCTGCGTTATTGTTACCTGGAACTTTGAATAAATAAATCAAATATAAAATATATTTTAAAGTTTCAGCTCAAGCCATCGATTGAGATAAAAATTTACAATCGGGAAATGAATCGTAACGTCGCAAGATGTTATTACCGTACAAATTTGATGTACCTATACCACATGCTAATTTTCTTTCTGACGCTGAATTATAGCTTCATTGTAACTATACATGTGAATGGTCTTTCCAAGCAGTATTGTTCCTAATATGTATTCTAAAGGTACATGAGTGAAGGTTAAAACTTAAGTCCTCATACAAACGAAAGTTTAATAATTTTCATCAAACATCGAAAATGTGGATCGATTTTTGATGAAAATTATCGATAACTCGTAAAAATGAAACATTTAACAAGCTTGTATCCCAATTTGTGTTGTGAGTAATTCCCCATTTCTATAATTACTTACATGAAGACTTAATTTACGTTTCACTTCAGGTTCCATTTCATCTACAACTTTATGCTTTGTTTCACTTTTCAGAAGCGGACAGTCGACGAAATAATTTATTTCCTCCATTAGCAGCGGCTGTTCCGGCCCTCGGACTTGGGCCACTTTATTAACCCTTTACCTACGGGTGTCAACCAGAGTTGCCACCAAGGCAACAGCCGTGCAGTACGGGTGTCAACTATAGTTGATCGAAGTACTGGTCATGTTTAATATTTTTTTTATTCAAAACTAGACCTTGTATCTTGGTAATAGCGGTCACAATATGCTTTGGGATTAGTATAGATGCAAAGAAAAACATAACGTAATATTTCGGTAGATGGCTCTGATATAAATATATTTTTAAAACTACCGCTTTTTTTGCTGGCAACTGGGGTTGACACCCGTACTGCAGGAGTGCCAAAAATTGAAATCAATATGGCGGACAATAGTGATGTTTTAAATTTTATCGACTTGTTGTGAGAGACAGGTCAGAGAATACCCGTACTTTAGATTTGTCGAAACCTTAGTGCCCACTCTTACTAACTATACAATCTAATAAGTTCAAAAATTAAATAATTATACACATAAAACCTTATTAGATTCAAATTATTGTTCGATTTTTTTCCCTAATCGATGCGACATATCGACAACTGTGTCGATAGACGCACATCACTATTTTTCATTTGTGAGAAATTGTTTGTTTGCAAGGTTTTTGTTGATTGATATTTACGTTTTTTTTCGATAATTATAGTCTTTTGAGTATTTGTTTGTGTTAAATATACCATAAACTAATGTTCTTACACTTAAACTTGTGAAATTCGCGAGTGGTAACTTATAAATCTTCAAATTCTTAGTGACTGATATATTACTTGATATTATAAAAAAAAGGGAATATTATTACTATATGTGATTATTTATTCATTAAAGACAACATATGTAATATGTGTGCGAAATTTCAAGTGTGTAGCTGCAATACTATAAAAGTTCCAGGTAAGTGAAGTTATGCCTTACACCGGCTGTCGAAAAAACATGCCCGTATTGAGAGGTTACGGAGTGATACAGGGCCCCGTAGGTAAAGGGTTAATAATGTTGAGCGGGCAGTGGGAACAGGAAACCGCGGGGTGCCTCATAAAACATTGAAAATGAAGTAACTATTATTATAGATATGAGTGTACTTTTGAAAAAGAATGAAAATATTGTTAACCACTTGAACGTCCACTCCGCGCGACCATATTCCGGTCAACTGTCCGGGTTTTTTTAGCGACGTACGCCCCGCGTTGCGCAGTCACAAGATTTTACAAAAACGTTTATATTTTCTAGACTACTTAAGGTATAATAATAAAAAAAATCAGGAGTATAAATGAAAATACAATTATTAAAATACAATGATAGTCATTGTAAAATACCTAATGATTTTGACTATAATCAAGGTTAAACTTAACACATCGGTAAAAAAATAAGAAAGATAACCTTCATATTTTAAACTCACTTGACAGGTATCACACTGTCAAAAACTTAAGATGATACACATTATCGTATAGAGCACACGTTCCTGATCATTTTTATGTATAATAACCCCAAAAATATGTAAATTAACGTGAAATACTTACGACATAACTAGGAGTCCTTAGCAAACACTCAGGCAGTTTGACCCAACACTGACAAATTATATTTTTTTATCGACTGAGTAACGAGCGTACACTGCCATATATATTTTTTAGCGCAAACTAGTTTATTAGGCTACGTTGTTGCAACAAGGGAATTAGGAAATAATGCCTCTATATTTCGCTAAATGCCGCTATAATCAACTGTGTCTCCTTCGACTTCATTGGATAGTATAGCATCCACGAACAGTCTACTGCCTTTTTTGTTTGGATACTATGCTATCATCGGACGTTCAAGTGGTTAATTTCCTCGTCATTTGCATATTAAGTATAATATGCAAATGACGAGGATTTTATTTAAATTAATTGATTTTAATCGTCGGCTGACAAGGAAAACTCACTAAGTAACAAATACCTACCTACTTGGAATAAAGCTCCTATCTCAGTTCTGATTTAATACTGACATAACGACGCTTATCTTAAACAACTCGGTATCTCAAAATGTGTGTTTTTTCAGGAGAGAGCTTTTAAAAAAACACATAAAATAATTACTCATAACTTTTTATTACAAAAACCAATTGGAAATCTTCTTTTAGCCATAGCATCCTTTTTTATTTGAGAATGCGAAATGACAAAAACAAAATTGATAAACCGTATAATCAATACAAAAAAACTCAAAAAAACACACAACTTAGACTTGTGCCAGCATAAAATCGAGTCGTAACTCAAAATAAGAATTTGTTTATGTGCATTAAAGTCACAATAGAAAAAGTATCAATATTTTATTTTTTTCTAATGAACAATAGCGGATTATTTGTCATTATATATATAGTCCTCCTCATCGATTTCGATGACGGCGACCATAGAAATTAAGGATTTCTCCTTTCATGAGCCCTGATGTGGCTGGCCAAGCCAAACTTAGTTTTAAAAACTCTTTCGCACTCATGGCAATAGAGCTGACCGGCTGCGTTATATGTATACGCGTAGGAGGGTTTGGGTTTGAGTTTCTTAACCTGACGTTTCTCATCCAAGGTTAGCAAGCGGTTTTCTTCAAATACCTTGATGGAGTCAAAGATGGTAGACCTCCAAGATGACCGTTTCGCAGCGAGTCCTTCCCAACACACAGGATCGATTGTGCAGGCATTAAGGTGTCGTTTGAGTACGTCCTTAATTCGAAGATGATGACCGCCGTGCTTCCGCTTACCTTCTGCTAGCTCCGAGTAAAACACAGCTTTAGGTAAGCGACCATCGTCCATTCGAAGGACATGCCCACACCATCTGAGCTGTCTCTGCATAAGAAGCGCCTCCATGCCGTACATCCCGGAGCGACGCAAAACCTCAGAATTAGGGATGCGATCTTGCCACTTAATCCTGAGTATAGATCTTAGACATCTTAGGTGGTAGGTGTCTAGTTTCTTGACGTCTGCCTTATAAAGGCACCATGTTTCTGCGCCATAGAGTAGGATGGGGATGATTAGGGCCTTGTAGACGCTTATCTTGGTCTCAAGCTTAAGATCATGAGATCTCCAGACACGATCACTGAGTCGGCCAAAATTAGCAGCTGCGTTTGCAATGCGCGATGGTAACTCCGAAGCTAGGGTATTATCATGCCGGATTGTGCTCCCAAGGTACTTAAAGTAACCGACTTCATCAAGTGGTTTCCCTCCTAGATACAGTGGTGTTGAGTCACATTCTACTCCTCGTGGTGGTTGTTTGAGAAGTTGCGTTTTGGTAGCACTTATTACCAGGCCGAATTGCTGACATGAGTTATTTAGTGCGTCAATGTAGCTTTGGAGGTGCGCCATATCATCTGACATAAGGCATACGTCGTCAGCGTAAAGTATTTCCAAGATAGACACTTTCTGCACTTTAGATTTTGCCCTGAACCTTGACAAGTCAAAAACATCCTTGTCAGTTCTCACATTAAGTTGGATTTGATTGCTGCAAGACTTTAAAGCGTCTCTCATCACCACTGAAAAATAAATTGCAAAGAGTGTGGGTGCCATGACACATCCCTGCTTCACTCCGCTTGTAATCTGGATCTCCTCAGAAAGTTTGCTTTCATGTTGAACCTGTGCTTTCATACCAAAATGGAATTGGCGGATCAGGTTTACAAACTTTTTTGGATATCCAGACTTCTGAAGAACAAGCCAAAGGGCTTCGCGTGGGACTCTATCAAACGCCTTTTCCAGGTCTACAAAGCACATGAAGAGAGGCCGTTGGTGCTCTAGGCTTTTTTCTTGTAGCTGTCGTACCACAGAGATAGCGTAATGGTATTGTCATTAAGACAAATACTCTAAATACTTTTGTAAAGAATAGTAACTTATTTCGTTTTAATGTTTAAATACAATTTTTTTATATGGACAATAATGGTCTAAAATGACATGCGTCATAATAATAATAAAACTTTACAGATTATAATGACATATTTAAGTTTATAAGACAAGATAATGGGTGTAATTTTGTAACTTCTTGTAATTATTTGGGCTATGTCAGTCACTTTCGTTCTTCTGCGGATCTCGTTATTTCTGATGCGATCTCGCAGAGAAACCCCGAGCATTGCCCTCTCCATCGCTCGTTGAGTGACTCTGAGCCTTCTCATGAGTCCCATAGTGAACGACCACGTTTCAGATCCGTAAGTAATCACTGGCAGCACACACTGGTCGAAGACTTTCGACTTGAGACACTACGGTATATTGGACGAGAAGATATTGCGTAGTCTCCCGAGCGCCGCCCAACCCCGTCTGATTCGACGATTGATCTCCTTCTCGAAGTTGGACTTACCCAGCTGGACTGTTTGTCCCAGGTATACATATTCGTCAACAACTTCGAGTGTAGAGTTTCTAACTTTCACTGGAGTTGGTATCACATGGACGTTTGACATGATCTTCGTTTTGTCCATGTTCATTTTAAGACCAACATCTTCAGAGACTCTACTGAGATCATCGAGCATAGTACTTAAGTCCTCCATGGTCTCAGCTATGACTACTATATCGTCGGCAAACCGAAGGTGAGTGATGTACTCGCCATTGATGTTAATGCCAAATCCCCTCCAGTCCAGAACCTTGAAAACATCTTCCAGTGCAGCGGTGAACAATTTAGGAGAGATAACATCTCCTTGTCCTACTCCTCGCTGCAATGGAATTGGTTTCGAGTTCCGGTCCTGGAGGCGAACTGACATATTGGCGTTTCCGTACAGGCACTTCAGCACTTCGATTTAACGGTAGTCTACTTGGCACCGCTGGAGAGACTGTAGTACAGCCCACATCTCGATCTAATCAAAGGCCTTTTCGTAGTCCACAAACGCTAAGCAGAGGGGCAAGTTATACTCCTCGGTCTTTTATATAACTTGACGGAGCGTGTGTATGTGGTCTACGGTGCTGAAACCTTTTCTGAAACTGGCTTGTTCAGGAGGCTGGAAGTCGTCGAGCCTGCGTGTGAGACGGTTTGTGATGACTCTCGAAAACAACTTATAGACATGGCTCAGAAGTGTGATGGGTCTGTAATTCTTCAACAGGGCGTTGTCACCCTTTTTGAAGAACAACACCACAAAACCCCTGCTCCATGCCTTTGGCGTTTTGCCTCTAAAGTTGACAGAATCAAACAGCTTTTGAAGGGCCCTAAGGACTGTTTTCCCACCCGACTTCAGGAGTTCGGCTGTTATTCCGTCATCGCCTGGTGCCTTGTTGTTTTTGAGTTGTTTGAGAGCCATCCTAATCTCGTACAGGCTGACGTCCGGTATATTTTCGGTATGGTGTCGAGACAATTTAGTTCGTGGGTCGTTAGCTAAATTGGAGATGGGTCTTCGTGTGTGATGTGTACAGCTGTCCGTAAAAGCTCTCAATCTCACTCAAAAGCTGAAACAATCCTACCGTCCCCAGTCTTCAGCTTCGCAAGCCAGCTCTGACCAATAGACAAATCTCTCGCAAAAACTTTAGAGCCTTCGTTCCGGTCAATAGCCTCTAATCCGGTTGGTATTAAATTGGCGTATGTCGCGGGTGATCGACTTGGAGATTTGTCTATTGAGCCGGCGATATGATGCGGCATCTTCTGGGGATTGTAGAACCATCTCACTCCTTTCCTTCATGAGCTTTAGAGTTGGATCAGAGAGCCTCTTACTGCCTTTCTTCCGCTGGGTCTTAAAGAACTTTGACCCAGTGGAATGGACGCCACAAACCCGTCGTTATACTCATCCTCATCCACGTCGCTGGGTAGGCAATCGAAACGATTTTGCGGTTCGAGCTGGAAGCTCTCGGGGTTTTGGAGTTGGATCGGTGCTGGTCGGAGCGTAGACTTTATCAATCGAGATCGAGCGATCGAGCTTGACGCTTATATTTAATATGCCCCTTACAAGGCGGTAATCGCTTCCGATTTTAACCGCGTTGATCACAGAGACATCTTTAAATATATGCTTCTTAGTCGACATGATAAAGTCAATCTCGTTTTTGGTTGCACCATCTGGGCTCATCCAGGTCCATTTCCTGTGTTCTCGCTTCTTGAAGAAGGAGTTCATCATGTAGAGTCCCTCCTTCACCATAAAACTGGCTAGTTAGTGACCCCGGTGATTACGAGACCCAACCCCAAATTGCTCCACTCTCAGCTCATCATCGTTTCGCTTGCCCAATTTCGCGTTAAGGTCCCCCATAACGATTGTGAAGTAGGTTTCAGGACTGTGCATGGCTTTTGATATGTCCTCATACACAGCTTCTACCTCTTCGTCGGAGTGTGAAGAAGTCGGAGCGTAGACCTGTATGACCTTCAACGAGTACCGCTTGGATACTCTGAGTATAAGGTACGCCACCCAAGTCGACACACTCTCGATCTTCACCACGTTGCTCACGAGGGACTTGTGGACGAGGAACCCGACACCTCCCTGAGACTGTTGGTTGCCCTCCCGGAAATAGAGCAGGTTACCGGACTTGAGGGTTATCATGTCCTCACCCTCTCTTCGGACTTCCGATAGCCCAATAACGTCCCATCGTATCCCGCTCAGGTCTTCCTCGAGCTCAGCCAATCTTTCGTCTGTCCGCAGTGTGCGCGTGTTAAGTGTTGCCAGGGCCAAAGGTTGTCGGTGGTGGTAGCCGGATCTTCGCCGGAGATTCTTCGCACCCCTGACTCCGCTAGTGCCCTGACCGCTACCAAAGCCAGAGCACCGGGAGTCGCTGGAACCTCGGGGCCATTTTTTGTGTGTGCTTGTCATAGGGGGTAAATGTCATAATCGCCACGCTTGGCAGGCGGGTTGGCGATCGCAGTTTAGTACACCGCATTACAGGGATGCTGCTGCCCATCCACCGGTGGTTTTGGACGTAGTTTAACGACATACCCGGGTCGGTATGTCGGTTATAATGTTCAGTAATATTATATAAATATAATACTATAAATTACTGAACATTACTATAGTTATTTATCGTTTATGGTGGGCTGTACTCGTTTTGAATCAAATTATTAGTTGCAAAATTATAATGAACATGTTCTGAATTCGTATAGAATACCCTAAATTAACTTAATCTTATGTAGTATAAAAGCTCATTTCGATTAGGTAAACAAGTCAACTTTCATTATTTTCGACAACACTCGCTTATTTCCTATTAAGTTATAACATGTGTACTTACTGTTTCACGGATAATGCGCCATCCACGAATAATTATGTATTGCACAACAAGTTATCATTGTTCCACTGAACTATTTCCAATTATGCCACTGTTTTACATAAACTTTAAGTTCTATAGTTGTAAAATTTCAGTTTTTTTCAGTTTCCAGTGACGGCGTCAATTTCTGTGGTTCAACTGGCCTATGGCCGGTCTTGCAGATAAAATGACGTCGACTCTCCACCAATGGCATAACGGCACAATGCTGCCACAGTGGTAAAATTTTGAACTAGAACACGGGAGTCTTAGTCACGATAAACTTTAGCGTATTCTGCGCCTAGTTTTATAGTTAATTGCAAAACGGACTATTTCGAGATACCGAGTTGTTTTAGATAAGCGTCGATATGTCCCTGCTCTGTCACTGCTCTTAGCAACCTCTTAATTTAAGAGGTTGCTAAGAGCAGTGACAGTTTTTATAGTGAGTTTTGCTTGTCAGCCGACTAATATTCTTTTACACTTATAAACAGTTAAACACGGCATCCAAGAGGTAAAGTTTAAGTTATAATTTATATTAGTTTATTAATTAATCTATTTAGTGACAGATGTTGTAAGAAATAACAGAAAAAAAAATATACGAACTCCTGTAACTATACTCGCAGAATTTCAGGGTCTTACAATATACAGTTGGATGGATTTTTAATGCAATGATAGATAAACGAATCTTGAGCACCAGATACAGGATTAAACGTACAGTTTATATCCCGAAACATTGTAAGGGTCAGTTTTAATTTGCTGGATTTAATTTTACTAGTTCACACATCACACACACACATCATCAGCCTATCTCAGTCCACTGCTGGACGCAGGGCTCTCCTACTAACTATGCGTATAGACGCATTAGGAGGTAAATGCCCACTATCACCACGCTGGGCAAGCGGATAGGCCATCGCAGTAATGTGTCCCATAATGATGACGCTTCTGGCGGTCATCATTCAAATCAAGGAATGGTCAATTTTACTAGTTAATCAATTTGAAAATCGACAAGCTTAATTGGCTTTTGTATAATACAAATGATTGTATGTAAAAAATACAATAATAAGTAATGTTGATTAAAAAAATATATATTGTAATTCAAATCTTGTGAATGTTTCGACAATCGTACTAAATTAATCAAAGCCTCCAAGCATTGACTGAAGTGGAACATCATTTCCAGATTTTAACGTTGTTAATTAAATTCCCTTGTCTACTTTTACGCGATTAGCGCCAGTAAAGGAGATTGTGGAGGCATTTTGCTTTTGAATGTAGGGTTAGCACAAGTCAGAATATCGTGAGGTAAGAATTATTCATTAGGTACCTACTCACGGAATTCAAAGTATAGAAATGGCGGTAAATATTTTTTTTATACAGTAAAGGCATGAAAATAAGCATACTAGCTGCCGGAACTGATTTCAGCGGTGTTGTGTTGCTGTGTCGACACCGAACGGGAGGATTTTCGGTGAGTCCTCGAAATGTGGATTCGTCGTAGGTAACATCTGGCTATACCTTTACCACCCGCAGGAATACAACACTCTTTAATGGTACCTATAGGTATAGTCATAGGTGCATAGTATCAAGTATTGTTGCTTCTTGCTGTCTGCTTATATCATTAAAACTATGAAATGGATATTGATGAGGTTTTTTTAGTAGAGTGATTTTTAGTATGATCAGTATTATACCACGTGCAAAGCCAGGGTGAGTCACTAGTGTTCAATAAATCACTTTTATATTACCCACCAATAAGGAATTTTCTTAATTCCACCACAATAATTTAAAAAAAATCCGGGTTTTTGTCAGGACTTAAGGAGTTTGTATTTGGAAACCCTACTCAGATGCTGTTACGTGCGTGGTGAATATTCATGGAATGATAAAATGTGGGGCGTTTGCATGTATATCCGTTTTTACTGACAAAATGTTTAGCTTGCCGGCAAGCTTGTTTAATTTAGTTATTTAGTCTTTGAGCCTCCGAGTGCATCAAAGCGGTTGGATGCATTTTAAATTATGAAGTTTATTTTATTCATAGAAGATTAAAACAAAATTTATCTTTTTCATTGGTATGCACGGTTGATATTTTTAGTTACATATTTGTAGAAAAGAGATTGATTCATATTCTTAGCAAGAATTTTAACAATTTGTATAACATGCCGCTTTAATTAAATTTCAAAGCTTAAATGCATGTCCCATTTTCTATGTTATCTGTATAAAAACAATTAAAATAGGCTGACATCCGCCACATTGACATACTTTACTGTATCAACGATGAGTTTATACGAGTACTACACTTTACAGCCTACCGCCTGTATTAAACTATCGACAAATTTTGTATACCGGTGTGTGTTTAGTTTGAGCAGAAGAAACGTGAATTATAACGGCATCGGCAATACCACAGTATAATAAAACCTACCCTATTTACTCAACAGCCTGCCCACAGACATCAGGCTGGAAGCCAATAAAGTGAAGTTCCGTAAAAAGCTGAAAAGTTACCTTGCCAGTAATATCATTTAAATAATTTAGAGCCATATTAGATGTTGTGCGTAGAGTAAGAAAATTATAAAGCTTAATATAAGAGAGTAGAGACTGCACGATCCCAGAGTCAAACTGTAAAAACTGTTTTGTGGGACTTTGTTTTTATGTTAATAAATAAATAATAATAATAAATAACACTAGTGTGCAGTATGGACACACCCTGCCTCCCACCGAAAGTGCGCTTACCTCACTCTACGACTGCACAGTTACCCAGGCGTGTCTTATCTCACTCACACAAACATGGCGCGCATGCACCTACACGAGTTTCTAAACTACACTTTACTGTGCGAGTACTTAGTGAGTACAACACGTTTGTTTCAAACATAATCATTATCGCCACTGACCGAGGTATAATAATACAGATACCTATAAAATGGTTATCATCATCATCATCATCATCAAATCATCCGAAAGACGTTCACTGCTGAATATAGGCCCCCCCAAAGATTGCCAGAATGACCGGCCATGTGCCACCGGCATCCAGTGGACTCCTGCGTCCTTCACTAGATCATCAGTCCACCTTATGGGGGGCCTACCCACGCTGCGCCTTTCGGTACGTGGTATAAAATGGTACGTCAACGGTATTTATCGCTTATCACTTACCTCGCTAAATAGTTCTGGGTTTAACATAACGGTATTCGTATCATACTTACAGGCTGATCATTGAGGAAGAATGCGAGCTCAGATGGGGGCCGGCTGGGCCCCGACGTGCAGTTTGCACGCAGCACGTCACCCGGCATGTAGTAATGTTGGCTGGTGTGGATAGTCGGTGGCGATGCTGGCAATACTGTTGATGAAAAAAAAAACAGTAAGGACCAAAATGCGTAGCTAAAGATAACACTTAGGAAATGCAAGTCTTTGTCGTACTAATATACAAGAGTGACGTAAAGAGTAAAATTTGCTAGGCTACTGAGCGTTAGCAATTTGCATTTTGGTCACGCACTCAGGTCATCACCAACACTTGACGGACTGATCAATTTTAACATCTAATAGGTACTGGCAACGTTATAATGTTACATAGTTGTCATTGTTGTACAACGTTGTTATCTATAACAACCTAATAGGTCTCCCGACCTTATAAAAATCGTTTATAAAATGTATTAATCAGAGTCGTTTTCAAAGATCATCGGTGTATACATATTTAAAATAGGCAATTCATTAGATTCCTTTCTCAATGTAGAAAACGCTAAGACTTCTCATTGCCGATTGCTTATCACTCAGTAGGTATTATTGGGAAGTTAATTGATAAAAAATATGAAACAAAATGATGCTCTGGGCTTTGGTTAAGAATCTCTTCATATATCGTCCATCAAGTTGGATTATAGCCCATAGATACATGGTACCTATAATAAAGTTTACTGCATGATTTTACGGTAACTGACGATTTGGACAACCCATCCTAAGTCAATGATTAAAAAATAAAATTTTACTAACCCTTTTCTAGCCAATCACGAACCTAACTCGTTATTTTTGCAGTTGTGATCTTAAACTCTATTGAACACGTATTAAAGTTCATAAAACGATTACCAACCCAGTGCTAAAGTGCTATCTTACCGACGACTTCCATGCTACTAGAGACGATGGAGGTGGCAAATGAGGGCGCGTCGGCAGTCACCTCGCAGCTGAAGTTCCCGGACAGCCCGAAGCTCACTCTGGTGAGGACAACTTGGCTCTGGTTGGAGCGAGCCAACTGGGGACAAAAGATAAATGTCATTGTAGTGATACTTATAAGTTCAGACATAGAAGTCACGGTGGCACGAACAAAATTTTGGTAGGGACTTTCACTAGGTATTATTTTATTGATAAGTTATTCTTTCTTATGACGAGGTTACGTGATAAATTTATCTAAATTTTCAACTGCTATAGCTGCGATAGTTGTTAAAGTTGTTTTTTATTCGAAATTTATAAGACCTAAAACTTACAACATTGCTGGGTAATTAATCAGTCAAAAATTTGACAAGCGCCCTAACTGATTATGTTACAGAAATCAATTTGACAAGAAATAGTGGTACTACTAGTTAATTATGTAATGAAATTACAAAATGCAAACTTATCGCTATAAGGGATGTAACTGAGTTGGAGAGAAGATGTTTGCTTTCTGCAAGATTATTATATAACGTGATCTGTATTTAATTTTCGATATTTTTTATCCCAACAGGATGTTGGACGCAGATGCTAGGTACTTAAGACATAAGTATCAATTATTGAAATTCCTGCAAATCCTTGGACATGATTGTAAAATTTACACACTTGACAAATTATTTTATATTTTTAACTTCAACAAATAAATTATAGTTACCAAGTATCAACAATTTGGACCTTGGAATAATATTACGCTGCGGAATTATATTCTATGATTGCAATAAATAAGGTTAGTAAAATATCATTCCAAGCGTTTTTCCCTTTTCCATCTATCAAAGGCCTCACCATCTGTTGCCGACGGCTGAGACAGACATTGTTAAATAACGCGACACTCCGTTCATATTTTTATACTTTCTACCACAGCATGTAGTGTCAGCAGGATGCTTAGCCAAGTTGCCAAGCGCTAGCGCTTAGTAACGTATCGTAGTTTTCCCTCTCTGTCACTCTTTCATATTAGAGCGACAAAGACAGTTAGCTGCGATTGACGATTAAGCGCGATTGGCAACTAAGCATCCTGGCCTGTCCAACTAGCGCGTTCGGTTTGAACTGTCAGTGCCACCCCCGGGAGTACAGTCACGGACTTTAATTGATAAGCCACTTGTCACTGTGCGTATTTTAGCCGTGTAATGCAAATCGGGTTTAGTCGCTTTTACTCGTAAATCCTAATAAAGGACGTAAAGTCGTCGTATAATAGAAAAGCAAAAAGTATATTTCTATCTTTATCATTGTGCGTTTATGAACTGTCACTAAGGTTCAAATCTCTTAACTGAAATGTTAAATGGCGAACTTGACATATGTCTTAACTTGACTTTTCAATCGCAAAATATAAAAATATTTCGTTTCAAAATGGCGGGTTTACCGTGCATTTTCAAATCTGGTGTCACGACTTCGGCCGAACTCTGTTGACCAATGGGGCGAGTGTTGCTACGGTTAGCCAATGACCGCTCGCGTTTTCTTCGGAAGGTGACATTACCATGGTTACGTAATAACAAAAAAGTTTAACCAATAATAATAAATAATAAAATTGATCCATATTTTTCCGGAAGCTGACGTTACTATAGTTACGTTATAACATCCGCTTTAGTCCTGAGACGTCAATCGTAACTTCAGAGCCCAGATTGTAATTTGACTGCTAAGCTGCTATGTAGGAATTTTCGTTCTCTTTCCTTTTAACGGCTGTCACTGTCAGATATTTTTTCAAAGTTAGAATTTCAGTCAGAAACTATCAAGTCTCTATTGAACATTTGTATGGCTACTGACAGATTATAGGATTAAGATAGACTGTCAAACGTCTATCTACCATATTTCCACAAAGGTTACATAAGTATTCAACTAACGTCAACTAGGAGCTGTGACAAATTATAAAAAAGACAGCAATAGCATCTGTCTCTGTCAATGAAAAAAATAATCTAAAATTGCCCGATAACATGATATGGTTATTTATATAAATATCTTGACTTGAAAAAATACCTCGCCTATTAATGTCAGATAAATCATGGCATCCGATTTGAAGAAAACATGATTAAATTACTAAACGGTTTTAGACAAATCTATGAAGAACTGTCGTTATCCAGTTTCCTCTAGGAACAACGACATCTAGCGTCTAATAATGGCCGATGGCTAATCCTTAATTTTTGTCAACGAAGGAATTTTTATTTGTCAACTAGTTTTGACATACTGAAATTTTGACGCAATAAAGATTCGTATCTAACTGACATACCATCGGGGAACATCGGTCATGTCGCGATCGTGCCTACTAACGAAAAATACCGAACCCATAATATTACACGACCAAATTGCATCCATTGCCAAGTGGCCTATCAATTAAAGTCCGTGACTGTACATCAGTACCAGTAGGTAGGGCCTCACGGCAAGCGGTGACGTACGTCGCGCACTAGCGAATGTTGTTCGTCGAATATCTACCTACTTATTCAACCACTGTCAGAGACTTTATTATAACAAGAACAATAAAAAAATATATAAAAAAGGTAGTAATTCAGTATTAAAATTATGTAATTTTATAAAAGAAAGCAACCTTTTTTTTCAGAAAAGGTACGAGTTATGCGACAGAAAGAGAGCGCACTTCTACGTGACATTTTTTAGCGTTGGCATTTACCTTCGTGCGGTGGGAATTAGAGCTTAATAATGTCGTAGCAAGCACAGCCCGGTAAGCACATCATTGAGCGCGAGATAGCTCGCGCTGCGACAAACCCATGTCGCGGCTGTCAAATTAATATTTCTAGCCGTCATTTTCTCGATTTTGGTAGCACAAGTTAACAGGTCGAGAAGTTAGTTCCATGCGAAAGAGTCATCCCGCGGGCGACATAACAAGTGTTGCCATTTATGTGTGGGACTAACTTTTCTTCCCTAGCAACACTGAATCGGTATAAATAATGTTGAATGAAGAGTGAACAGCAAGCTTTAAAAATGAAACAGCTCTAGTCACGATAACTTTGTCTCGTTCACGTAGTATAAAGATTAAAGAGATAGGACATTTTAATATGAAAATGTCAAAGTGTCATAATAGAAATCTTTCACATGACATTTGTAGATTGTGTTTGGTGGCGATATTTTAAAGGGCTCATGAACGTAAAATTTAAGTTAATTATAGCCTTTTGTACTTTTTATACGTTGCTAAGGTACTGTGGATGTTAGTTACGATTATTTACATTTAAACCATATATTTTTTGAAATTCATGTTCATAGTTCTTTAATAAAAATTTATGTTATGAATTATATTTCAGTCATCGGAGCCCAATAATAATACAAAGCAAGATGTCGTTGAACTAAACCCATAGCTTCCAGAGGGAGAATGTGGATCCGGAAAAGATGAAGTACCTATATTGGGTCAAACTACAAAAAATAAATATGTCGGGTCTTCGAATTACCAGCAGGTATTTCGATGAAAGCTTGTACAAATCATTTAAATTTATGATGGAAATATGAGGGTTTCGTTTTCGTACCCGACACCCGCCTCCTTAATCCATTCTCCAGGTCCAAAAACAATATACCTATGACCTAAAAGTAGTTGATATATCCGATATCCTGCATATACCAACTTAATTATTAAGGTCAAGTATGGTCAAGAAAAATAACACCTTAAGTTACATACATCGCGTCTGATAGTATTATGTAGGTATAGTAAAAATCATACTATGATTATTTATTTGATCTACAGGTTATTTTTACGGAGCTGTCAATAAAGCATGGTATTAATCAATTATTCATACTGTTTTAAGATATGGCGCAAATGAAGAAAAAGGTTCGCAATCAGCAAATCAGATTCCATGAAGGCGGCTGCTGGGTCGCGCTCTGCAGCTCGTCGTGAACAACAAGAGTACGCTTGGCGCCCGAGCTCGTGGCGCAGCCTGCGTTTGGTTGGGTGGTTTTAAAGCGTATCGTTGAAGTTAGAGCCCACGGGTGTATGATATTTTTTCACTATATTGATGAGGTTTCATGTTGTTACAATTTATGTTAGTAAATCTCATTTCACATAGTGGAAGAAATATAACGCCGTGGACGCGAACTTCCGCGGCAAAGTATAAAAGTGCCCATTCAATTCAGACGATCGTCTACAATAGAACAGAAATTACAGGCGTTTATGACCTAATTAAATTATTAATATATTTGTGATTGTAAACTTGTTTGGCTCAACTGTTCTCTACGATACAAATATTTGTTACATTGAGTATTTAATACATGTTATTATAATAAATACATTTTTTGCAATAAATACATACTGGATTATTTATTATATATATTTTTATTTGTTTAAAACACTAGTTATTAGCCGTGTGGAGACGGTAGTAAGATTACATTTGTCACCACCCCAACTCTTCCCGTTGGTGTCGTAAGAGTCGGTTAAAGGATTGAAGTGTCATTGACTATTTATTTATCAATGGGTAGTGTGAGTAGTGTGTCCACTATAATGATGCTGCTGCCCATCATAGTGGACACACTACTCCCGATTATGGGTATATCATCATCATCATATCAGCCGAAAGACGTCCCCTGCTGAACATAGGCCTCCCCCAAAGATGTATGAAAGAGGCCTATGGGTAATATTAACCTCCTAATGCGTCCATGCGCATAGGCTAAGGAAAGGACATTGACCATGCAGCCGTGAACTAATAGAGGCTGATCTACCTTTTCCTATATAGATTATGTGTACAGTCGACGTCAAAGATATCGTTACGGTTTAGGTGCCAAAAAGATATTTACACGACCTTAATGTCAAAGCAATAAAGTCGTGTAAATATGTTTTTGGCACCTAAACCGTAATGATGTCTTTGACGTCGACTGTACAAATGCCGCTTTTCTTAATTATATTGTACTTGTAAAATGTAGCTGCGTAATTGTACGGTATACTACATAGAATTAATACTATTATGCATCTTGCCCTTAGATACTTCTATTCAATAGCTATTAGCATTGGTGGTACGTTAATACTTCTTCTTTACCACCGCTACTTTTGAAAATATTACTAGCATATGATTCTCTATTGAACCTCCATGGGTCTTCAGACCTTACGGTATCGACTGTGGGGTCGGTAATGAAACGAAGTTTGTTAATATTAAAACATTAAATAATGCCTTAGAACGCATATACTAAAACAAATTATTCATAACTACCAATACATAGCTCATAGCTACAATAATAATTCGACTGAAAGCCTAAATTTGCAATCCGTAACGAACTTTATGTGTTTCTCGACTTTCTCGCCACCTTCACACCTCGAAGACAATTTGTCGCATTTTGACATTAAAACGCAATGTATTTTATCGCTCAAGGTACACTTGTGCTACGAATTTTGAGGATATCTCGCGTGGGACTTTCAAGCGAAATAATTATGTCGCTTTGATAGATCATCGCGAGTCAGCGTTATCTCGCGCGCTTGTTGTGCTACCAATTCGTGACATAGCTCGAGAAAACTCTATGTCGCAGTTTTTGTCGTCCCGCGCCCATGATGTGCTTGCCGTGCAGATGTCATATATACCATAGAACAAGCAAACGTATCTACTTGGCGTGTCAAATGAACTCAGTGAAATCCACTGAGTTGTCCGTCTTTAATCGCAGCTTGCAGCTTTCGGGGGTCAAATTTTGTAAGTTGAAGTGAACAAAAACATTAATAATGCCTCCTTAAGTAATATTAATTGCAACAACACAAAAAAATATGAATACTCAAGGGCCTGCGACATATTTAAAATCATAGGCAAGTATAGTTTGAGAAATATAATTTGACAGACTGTTATCTTACTTACGACCTTTTGTTTTGTGTTAACACTTACTAGACAATCAGCTGTCGAGCATTTTTCTATTGTTAATAACGCAAAACAAAAGGTCGTAAGGGAGATAAGAGTCGGTCAAATAATATTTCCCGAACTATAACAACTTCAGTACAAAATCTGACTCGCTCGGCCGCCATACAAATGAATGAACTTGTTTCTTCTATCCAAATCTAATTCTGTGGTAGCAAGATTCATTATAATCTTTAAACGGGTTTTTGAAGATGGTTTTCTGTACTTGTACTAATATGTATTCTGTGGTGTCAATGCAATAAGGGACAGAAGTATTTTAACAATGACGCTGTTCGATGCTCGCTAGAACGTTGCCTCTAAACGTTTGCAAAGTAATCCTGCAATGTATACTCGAATAGTTTTAAACGGGAAGTGATTATCTATGTAATAATTGGACATCTTACACAAATCGACCTAGTTCCACGGTAAGCACAGTTAAGGCTTGTGTTGTGGGTACCAAGCGACGCGGTATATAATAGGTAGATAGATATTATAGGTACTTAAATATAAACACAGCTATGACCAAGGAATAAAATATTTGTTATAAATAAATACACAAATAATATCCTTGCCGGGATTCGAGCCCGGACACACTGGCTTCGTAGACAGAGTCACTACCAACTAGGCTACGACGGAGGCTGACATATATTTGTATGTTTCATTGATCGAATTAATTACCAGCGTTGTTGAGAATGCCATTTCCGTTACGTGCACAATTTCAGGAACTGAATAATCAATTCAAATGACATATGTTTACAATCTTCTTTTGTCTACTTATGAATTTACACGTGTGGGTATTGGCAATCTCAACGACGTAGGTAATTAATTCGTCTTTCAAAAGTGCTATTTATAAGCGATGGGTGGAAAGTAAAATCAGGTAGGTAACTAAGTCATAATTTCTATCTTTTTGTTTATTCAGAGGGTTACAATTCGACTGTACTGCGTAGAGAGTCAAGAGAAATTAAAACATTGAAGCTGGCTATACAAAAATTCATCTCAAAATAGTTGAAACTTTCTAAGTTAAAAAATGAACAATAATATAAAATGACTTGAATAAAACCAGTACCCGTTACAAAAACCTTGAAATTTGAAAAAAAACGGGCATGTTACAAACTTGTATCTACTCAGTTACTTACGGACGCATTTAAAATCTGATACTCGCATTAAAAACACAATTCACCATAAACGAGCACTCGTTTCTTTAATAACAACGAAAAAGCATCTTCTATCAAACCCAGCTTTGAGGTAGACATTTAATAATTTTCACAAAAAATCTCTACCGCATTTCCGAGCATATTCAGGCAATTTTCACATGCTGTAGCAAGGGCACATTTTTCCTTAGAACAAGTCCATCTTTCCCTGTCTCAGACGCGGCGTCTGTACATAAATTTCAACCCTTTATCACGGCATGCTCTTATTTCACAGTATTTCTGTGATAATAACTCAATGGGCTTTCTCTTTGCTCCCATTCTTTTATGACCGAGACATTGTTATTTGATATCAAATGGGATTAGATAAATAACCGCACCTAATGAAATATATTACTGAAAGTGCTGACAGTTTATAGCGCATCTTTCGATAATTTTGGTGTTTTTTGAATCTATCTATAAAGTTCTGATAGCCGGTTCAAATGTAATCTTACTGCCGTCACCACGTGGCAAAAAATCTATTTCAATGTGTACAATCTAAAATAACGTATTTCCATGAGAGGAATGGGTAAATTCAATATTGTAGTGTTATGTGGAATATTATTCGGAATCGTCGAAGTGAACAAGCTTTTGTCTTACATAACATAGTATCTAAGTCATAAGAACTATTGAGGATATTAAATTAAACCATTACTAGAACTACATAACGACTACCTAAGTACCTATAAATACCACTGCTTACTAACTGGCATACAGATTGATAAGATTTGCATTTGAATTTACTTAATTTGCAATGAAACTGTTTATTTTTACGAATATTTTTAAGTAATATAGGTGAAGGCACCAGTAACCCTGACGAATATTGATTCTTACTTTAAAGAAGCTAAAGTAAGATATTTGTAATGTATTTAAATGCATATTTGCGCATTTCAATTATGTTCGCCTAGGTCTTCCCCTTCCAACTGCACTTCTATGTATACATATTTCTATAAATATTTATTCTATTAGTGGCTGTGTAACGTAATGTATTTAAATGCATATTTGCGCATTTAAATATGCTCGCCTAATAGGTCTTCCCCTTTCAACTGCTTCTTCCACTCTTACACTTCTATGTATACATATTTCTATAAATATTTATTCTATAAGTGGCTGTGTAACATAATGTATTTAAATGCATATTTGCGCATTTAAATATGTTCGCCTAGGTCTTCCCCTTCCAACTGCACCTTTCACTCTTCCACTTCTATGTATACATATTTCTATAAATATTTATTCCATAAGTGGCTGTGTAACATAATGTATTTAAATGCATATTTGCGCATTTAAATATATTCGCCGCTTCCGCTTCCATTTTAATCCACAGAAATAGGGATTTCAACCAGGAATGCAATTAATTCAAAAGGGAAACGTAAATATTGTTTATAATAATCCTAATGATAAATGGATTACGGATCCCGGTTTGAAGGACGGCACGATTCTCCTGAAGATAAGGTTGTATTGAAGTGGGAAACAGGTTAAATTGGGTCACAGGATTAACAGATGTACGCATGGACACACATTTGATACACCAGTAATTTTTTAACAGTAAACTTGTATTGTACCAATTAAGCATGTAGATTTTCCAATACTTATGTTGTGTCGTCATTATATCGCTTACATGCAGTTTTACATGCACTGAATGTGATCCCATTCGCGTACACATATTATTTTATGACATTTACCATATTAATATTGACGATCATAATATAAATTCGTATGAATTAGGCTAAGTTATTTTATAATGTAATTTAATAATGAAAGAAATAAATCTAAATCTATTAGGTACTGTAAAAGTTTGTAATTAGGAATGTTCCTACTATTCATTTTGACAAGTATGTAGGTACATTTCGTACGAAAACGCATGCAATACGCAACTGGCCTTATAGTTAAGCGTTTTTGTGCAAATCTAGCAATTTATCACATTCAAGGATTCGCGCAATTTATAATAACTGATGCGAGATCCCTTGTTGCGGAAAATATGAGTCTCGTAAAGGGACAGAAAAATAACCCAACATCAAATATAACGTATTTCATGCTTTTAAAATTGCTTCTTTATGATCTTGAATATTTCACCTGTTGAGTTCTTAAAACCTGGTATTTACCGAATCTGCGTGTCTTCTGAGATTT
Source organism: Thaumatotibia leucotreta (assembly GCA_025490895.1). NCBI lineage: Eukaryota > Metazoa > Arthropoda > Insecta > Lepidoptera > Tortricidae > Thaumatotibia > Thaumatotibia leucotreta. The sequence goes on along the minus strand of JALPQI010030731.1, from coordinate 86,364 downwards.
GTAATTTGTTATTAAAAATCCTCTTTATTACACCTGAAGTTCAGGCTACATTTTTTTTAATAAGATGGGTTTAATTTGGCCTAGGTATTTTTGCAGACAGGTTTCATTATAAAGTTGTAACTTGTTTAGTAAATACATATGATGTTATACATTTTCTATATTAAATAGAAAAATAGAAAATAGAAATAACTTTATTCGCAACATACACAAAAAAACCACAATATATATCAACGAAAAATAATTTTACAAATAAAAGCGTGTATGCTACGAAATGGCCTCATCTCAGCATGTTGCTAGCGAGTGCCAGCGCTGGTCTTCCGATGAGGCCATCACGTGAACAGTTTCATGGCATATTCGTGTTTGTTTGCGAAACCAAAAGTATCCATTAAATTATTATTGTGTTAAAATTGTTTAAACGCGAAAGACCTAGTAGAAGTTCTAATATATTATATGTGATACACAGGCCACTGAATTTTATACCCTCCTGGTGTCGGGTGGGTACTAAAATCGAAAATTACTATGACCGTATAAAACAGAATGGTGCAACAAAGTTAAAGATTTACAGTTACTATATAAAACAGCCAGGTGCAGGCTATTACACAAATAAGTAATGACCTATTAAATCCATAAAATGCACCTACATATAAAACATGTTTAGCAAAATTAACTCATCATCATCATCATCATCATCATCATCATCAGCCTATAATAGTCCACTGCTGGACGTAGGCCTCTCCTATTAACTATGCGTATAAACGCATTAGGAGGTAAATGCCCGTAATCGCCACGCTGGGCAAGCGGATTGGCGATCGCAGTAATGTGTCCACTATGATGACGCTGCTGCCCATCATCAATATTTTGTTATGTCATCAACCTGAACAAAATTATTGTTAAAGGTATTCAACTTAACAGAACAACAGAATCTCCTAGGTTCAAATGCTGGTAAGCGCATGTTCATGACATTCGTATTTATCACGAATATTTGTTTATTTTTTTTTTTTATTTTTTAACTGCACTAAACTTGGTGGATTAAATTAACATATTCTACCACTGACCCAATTAAACGCCTGTAATTGTGAAAGATTCAAAATAAACTTATACGTCGTTAAGGTTTAAAAGTCAACCAACAACTCGACACAAAACACCGCTCATGTGCTAAACACTATATAGGTATTATACCTGCCATTATAAGTAATCTAGTTTGAATAAAATAGAGCAATGTATTATTACTAAACTACAGAATGAAAAATCACTTACGTCGACATTGATCCCAGCAAATGGAAAGATCTTTGTGGCAGGCGTCTCCGTTGGGGAATAGCGGTAGAACTCGTGGCGTCCCCTGTACCACTTGACCGAGTAGAGGGGAGCATCAGTCAGCTCGTACAGGCAGGCAAAGGTAGCGTCGGCTCCTCGCTGAACCACTGGTGGAGATATCCGTAGCTCTGTAGCGCGGAGTCCACCTGCACCTGCGAGAAAAAAACCAATGATATAAAATAAAGTTTGCCTTAAGGCTGCCTAAGTTTGTCATTATATATTTTATATATTTTTGAAAATATGTATGTATATATATATTCTATTTATTTATTATATTGTTTTTATGCATATTTTTATATATTTCTTCCTTTGTTAGGTTTATTTATTTTTGCTATGTCTGTGTGTAGCTATACTTTTTTTTTATCTCTTTCTTTTAACTCTGCACTGCCCTGCACTGCACTACCTCATATCCGTTGTACGTTTCTTTAGTTGTAATTTCCTACTAACCCAAGGTTGTCTGGAAGAGATTGCTTTTTAGCGATAAGACACCTGTTGTTACCTGATTTTGATTCTCTTTTTAAATATTGAAATTTTATTTTATATTTTTGGTGCAATAAAGAATATTTATTATTATTATTATAAGGTTACATGAGAGCATCATTGGTATTAAACAAAATAATCATCATCATCGTCGAAAGACGTCCACTGCTGAACATAGGCCTTCCCCAAAGATTGCCACAATGACTGGTCGTGCGCCACAAACGTCCAGCAGACTTCTGTGACCTGCACCAGGTCATCATTCCACCTTGTAGAGGTCCTCCTGCCCACGCTGCGCCTTCTGGTACGTAGCCACCACTCAAGGACCTTTCCATTCCAACGGCTATCGGTTCTACGTGCAAATGTGCCCCACCCACTGCCGCTTCAGTTTAGCGATTAAAGAAAAAAATACAGGAACAATTTAATATACACTAATAAGAATTTTAAAATTATTAGTTAATTTATATTACGACTCTAGAGCGAAAATAGCAAAACGATAGCGATTGCTAATTAAATGCTAGTTTCAGTTCATTGCGGTCAATAAACATGATGTACAGTAATAAACGCGATTGGCTTTGATAAATCCGTTACGTAGGTAAACCATTTTTGCGGTTTATAAACTTCAACACAATACCAAACTGATGGACAGGACATGGACATTAAAACAGTTTGATCAGTGCTGGGGGGCTACCACGATCTACGAATGCGATTCAGTTTAGGATTTAGGATCTAGACTCAATCGCGATGTGTCAATTCCATAGAATAACTGTCAAAAATTGACAAGCAAAACATTTTGCACATTGCTTCTTGCGTATAAGTATTTGTGAGCGCACCGAGACACTATGTACATAATATAATAAAATATGTAGACTTTGTTTACATTCCAAAGGTCTACCCACCATCAAAATTCTAATGAATGAAATTATATTTTTGCAATATAGCATGTTCTTCCGTTCTTCATGACCTGGTGAAGGTCGCAGGAATCCGCTGGATGCGGGTGGCGCAGGACCGGTCATTGTGGCAATCTTTGGGGGAGGCCTATGTTCAGCAATGGACGTCTTTCGGCTGATATGATGATGACGATGATGATGTTCTTCCACTCGTGTCTTCATTTATAATCAACAACTAAATATATAAGTAGTGAATGCCACCTTTTATTGCGTTTGTAAATTAAAATGATGAGAAATAAAATATTTTTCTACACTACTTACTTATTGAAACTTTCAGGGTAGAAATACCTTTTTCCAGTGTAAGACAAATTATTGAGAGCAACAGTAAAACTATCATAGTAAGAAAGTTTTGTGAACGGAGTTTTTTTAAGACGGTGGTTTGTTTCAAATTATTTTCATTTTTCAGTTGCAAGGGCTGGTACACGTTCATTTCAATTTAATTTTTTTCATTAAAATCGTGAATGATAGTTTTATTTCAAATTCAGAGATGTTTTTATCGTCATGAAGAAGCAATATTAAAAAATCAAAAAAAAATAACTACTGCTGTTTACGAACATATATTATATACTTATGTATACATATATCAGTAATCGATAGGTTACTGAATTTCCTTTTTACATCAGACATTTTATGATTGTATTTATGTATATTTATTTTTGTTAAATTACTCTATGTCTATGTGTATTTCTACGTGCCTCTTTCTTTACCTCATTCTTTTACCTCTGTACTACCTCATAACTGTTAAAAAGTTGTAATTTATTCATTTCCTAGTAACCCAAGGTTGTCTAGAAGAGATCGCTTTGTAGCAATAAAGCCGGCTGTGATTCTTTTCAACGTGAACAGCCTATGACACACATCATCATCATCATCATATCAGCCGAAAGACGTCCACTGCTGAACATAGGCCTCCCCCAAAGATTGCCACAATAACCGGTCCCGCGTCATTCGCTGCCAGCCTCCTGCGAGCTTCACCAGGTCATCAGTCCACACACACATGACACACGGGGTAGCATAAATATTCCTACCTTAAAGCATTACGTATTTCTAGAGATACGAAGGAACTCATATACCCACTCACATACATGATCCCTGAAAACTAAAAATATTATTTTAAGCAGTCTTGTAAAAAAAATATTCGTTTGTTTATTTGCCAATGTGAATATTGATAATAAAATCATTTATTAAAATTTTGTAGCTTAAATTTATTTGAACTATTCATTTTATAACATAGTTTCATCGTTGCCTACATCTAATTGAATTGTTAAATTATTTACGTTGGTTTAATAAAAATAAAAACCATTCACGGCTCATATTAATGTGCATTCTTTATGTTTTCATATAGTAGGCGTATCAACGATTAATCATTCTGTATAAAATTTTAGAACATTATACTTACTGAATAATCTAAATATGTACGTATAATAGTATTATTATATATATGTACGTATGTAGGTTTATAAAAAACTCCATATTTTCCTGCAGATTGTTAAAGTAAACAGATCTAGGTATCTAGGATTCGATAATTACATAACTAACTGAAACCACAAACGTGACCAGTGATTCATGTAAATCGGTAGGCTAGTACCGTCTGGATACATAGATTGCTTGTTAATACTATTACCTACCTACGTCGGTTGCCATTGCATTCTGTTCGAGAGATCGCATGTTCAAGTTCCTATGTAAGTAAGCAGTTTTATTTTAGTTGTAAGTATAGTTTATGAAGAATATCAATCGTTAAAATTAATCATTGCCGTTAAATGATAAGTTGGAAGGAAGTATTATAATTTTAAACTCGATATCCGAGGTTTTCCAAACATCGTAGCAAAAAAAATCATCTAATAGTATACATATTGTGCATCAAGGGATGTAAGTACGGAATTACTAACGAGAGTTCAGTGTTAGAAGCCCGACGCCGTTAGGCGGAGGGCTTTTATGACTCGCGTTAGTATTCCGCTTACCGACCGTAATGCATACAATGTTTTTCATCACACTTACTGACAAAAAATAAGTTTTAAGATATAATATATTATTATTAAATGACGAACTGACATTTCTATTACTCCCTAGGGAATTTCACTTTTCTACTCCCGCTACGCACGCAAGCAATGGCGCGCTTAGACAACAAGTGTGATGAAAAATGAAATTGTGCTTATGGTTTTAAAGTACTAACATTGCTAGGTATACCTACTACGAGTATAATAATTTAATGAAATATCCTGACGTTTCACTGACATCAAAAGTGTAATATAATAACACATATGAATTTCCTGACAACCCTATTTCTTTCTTGAGCGACTCTTGTATAAAACAAAGAGTACTGTTTTCGTACAATGGCAATGGAAAATGCTGCTTTGTACTGGAATGTCTTGAAATGAGAGTGCCAGTGTCACTTGGAATTTATTATATTGTTTTGATATGTAGAATAAAAGCTGTTATTAATGATTTGGAAGATTAAAAACGTTAGGCAATACTATCTTATATTTTGTAGGGGATGCCATATAATGACAATTGAATGCAAATATCATTATTTAAATACTTATAACAAATTATACAATGAATGTGCATGATAAACAAAACTACTATGTACCCTTACTCATATTATTCTAACTATTAGAGATTTCATCTCTAGTTTATGTACTATATCTGTATTTATATTAAATCAAATTTTGTTACGTTTTTAATTAATGCATATTAGGTGAGCTGTAAGATGTTACAAAACTATTATTTGAAAATATAAGTTAATGCTGAGTTTCTTGCCGGATTCTTCTCAGGAACAGTGGTGTAGGGTTAGAACCGGAAGCCGTTTTTTTCTCGCTCTCATTCGCTATTTAGTTTAACGATTCAAAAGCGCTTGTTGCTGGGCCTAATTGAATAAAGAATATTTTGACTTTGACTTTGACCTTATGAGTACATAGGTAAAATTTCCAAGGTATCCAGAACTGTAACTTTATAGAGTAGATATTTTATGTGAAATACTTACCTCCATATACAGAATGATTATGGGGTGTGAAGAATGTGTTAAGATGGTCCTTCTGAATAAGGTTTCTCATGAAACAAATATGAATACCACGAAAAGAACTTTACTGATTTCATACCGACCGGTGCGGAAGTGTTCGTAACTTAGTCTCGTTTCATAATTATGTAAACACATTTGCAAGGATTTGGTATGGAGAAATGTAAACATATTAATGAACTCTAACTTAACTAGTCGTAAAAAAGTGCGTATGTTCATATAGGTCCCATGGGAAACATTATTCAGAAAAACTATCTTAACACATTTTTCACAGTAGGGATCACGACCCCATAATCACCCTGTATTTCATGATTACATTTAAATATTCTTGATAATATGTCAATTTTTTACACAAAAACAACATTATATTAGCACTAGATTAAGAACCACCCAACCATAGTTTCGAAGGAATTATAAATTACGTAAATATAAATGTTTGCATTTGATATATTTTGCTTAACATTCCCCTGTTTTGATAGTTCGTTTTATTAGATTAATAAACAAATTCTTACAGTAAAATGCTAATAACTAAATATACAACTACATAATGCTAAAAATAACTAAAAAATATTACAGCTAAGATTTTTATTTAAATTCTCCATTTCCCGTTTTCTTTATTTCAATAATAAAATGACGTAGTCTGTGTTCACGCTATTTATTTAAACTATTTTGTTGAATTTGATTATGAACAGGTTTTATGAAAAACCTTCTCAGCTAAGAGCTTAGGAATAACGTTTTTCAATCTTATTACTCCTTTAAAGTTATAACACCAGGAAATATAATTATTTGATTTTGCTATTTGAAGTTATTAGGCTTGCAGCCTAATTGGTTATTCCCGGATAACTATATCTTAAGATAACATTATCACTGTAACTTAGAACATAAAAAGCTAACATTTAGCTAACTTTCAGATCTAATTCATCTATTAGCTTTCCTTTTTTAGGGTTCCGTCAAAAGAAAAACCAGAACACTCACAGGATCACTCGCGTGTCTGGCTGTCTGTCTGTTACAGCCGATATTTGCCCTAAAACTACTGATCGATTCAGTTGAAATTTGGCACACATAATGTAAGTTTGTGGTGACGGCAAAAAGAATACATTTGTCACCACCCCAACTCTTCCCGCTGGAGTCGTAAGAGTCGTCTAAGGGATTGAACTAGTGTCACTGACCATTCTTCGATTTGATTGACGACGGGCAGCAGCGTCATCAATGTCATCATAGTGGACCCATTACTGCGATCGCCAATCAGCTTGCCCAGCGTGGTGATTATGGGCATTTACCTCCTAATGCGTCTTTACGCATAGTTAGTAGGAGAGGCTTACGTCCAGCAGTGGAGGCTGATCATGTATGATGATCTAATGTAACTTGTTGACTCAACTATAGACGTGGAATAAATGAATTTTAAATGTGAGGGCTACTTTTGAGGGAAAATTAGAAAAAAAAAGTTTTGTAAACTGAATCATGTGGTCTATGAAATAAAAAGGCTTCGTATATGTACACTAGACCGTTTTGTAATCGTTTTTACCTATTAAATTTAAATTTTCAAGGACTACAGTGTTAATAAAGAGGAAATTTTGATAATGAACGAACGGAACCCTTTCCACGCGAATCTAACTCGCACTTGGCCGGTTTTTTATATACCACCACTAATCACGTCAATACATAGTATGTCCCAAAATAATACACACAATAATAATTGGAACTTACACTATACCTACATTCGCCCGCGTCGACTAAGAAATTATTATAGCCGGTGTTCGATACCCATAACAATTTATAGGTTCTTATGTTTGGCTATCATGCTTGCGAAGTTTCTATAGCGGTATGAAGTTCGATATTGTATAATTATGATAATGTACAATACATAGTCTTCCTTAGTGTAGGGTCTGAGTAGATACTCAGGCGTGGCATGCGATGAACATGCTAAACATATGACTCAAATGAGACTCGTAGCTAATAGTAACCTGGGTGCATAGACAAGTTGCCAATCGCTAACGCTTACTCGTCAATCGTAAACGAAAGGCAGCTAATTGTCTTTGTCGCACTAAAATGTATGAGTGACAGAGAGGGAAAACTACGAAATGCTACTGAGCGCTATTGGTTGGCAACTTGCCTAACCATCCTGGCCTGCTACCGCGAACACCGAAGTGCGTACATTTCGGGGATTTGTGTCTGTCACTCCAACGAAGGCCTTATTAGAGTGACAGAGAAAAATCCCCGAAATTTGCGAACTTCGGTGTTCGCCTGAGTGTGTCGTTCGTCTGCACGTTCCACCGAACGCTCCGCAGTGAGCGTTCACTCAGACGGTCTACCACGAACCACGTTCCATTCTATCTCACACAAAGGTCATTGGGCATTTTTGACCCGCTTTATGATTTTTCACGTACAGAAACGGTTGTGACCTATTTTTCTGGTTTCGCCTTGCTTGCAAGAATGCGACTCATACCACTCAGTAGCACTTACATTTACCTACATTCCTAGCCCTATTTCGTTTGTGTACGCAGTTGGGTCATATGCCCAATGTCCTTTGGACGTAAGTTTCCCTTACCCACGACATCCAGCCTGCCCACAGCGGTGTAGTGCGGGTACGAGGGCGCGTTCTGAATCACCTCGCAGCTGTAGTTTCCTGTGAGGTTCGGGCCCACGCGCAATAGCACCACGTGCGTCTCGTTTGATTTTAATCTCTGCAACAAAAAGATTGTTTCGATACTTTGTCAATTTGAAGATAGAGCGTAGGTAGCCGTGTTTGCATAGAAAATTGGCCCTTTCATCAAATGTTTTCTGTATTTTTTAAAACTCTCTCATGATAAATATTATTTACTGTAAGTTTGAGCCTTAATTGATTTATTAACTCTTAATTAGGAGTTACCTAATTGATCGTTATGAACTATCAATCAATACTCAATTAAGGCTATATTTTTAATTTTCTAGTATGAAGTACCGACCGACTGAGTTTTTTTGAAAAAATATGTAGTTCGATGTAATACAGGCAATCACATAACAAGAAACTGTAGGTGTTGCTCTTCTAAAAAGTAAGAAAAAATAAATACATTTTGTTTCCTACTTTTAGCCAAGACTTTTATTAGCACTATTTCCAATCTTCTATGCAAAAACGGCTATGCTAATTCGTGATTTTCTTAAAATTTTGAAGTGAAAGTATTTAAAAAAAAATTGAATTTGACATTCTCCCGGCCCTTAACAATTTTTGAATGATTGCAAAATAAATATTTAATTGCCAAAACACTTTCAATAAGTCAATGCTTGTTAAATATTTATGAATATAACATTTATAATTTCATTGGCTAATCGTTTTCAAAGATAATCCCTATTCGCACCGCACTGTATTGGTATTGTTGATGCCCAAACCAATATCAATCATACGGTAGGTAATCCATGAAATCATCAAAACGCTAAAGTTTACGTTACAAATCCACTCACGTCGACTTTAATCCCGTTGACAGGCAGAACTCTTGTAGTTGGCGACTCGAGAGGCGAGTATCTGTAGAACTCGTGGGTTCCCTTGTACCACTTGACGGAATATATTCCGTATTCTCGCAACTGGTACAGGCAAGCCATTGTCACGTTTCTACCGCGTTGCACGACGCGTGGCGTGATTCGCAGTTCCGTGGTACGGAGGCCGCCCGCGCCTGTGAACAATGAGATACCGGTTTAGTTTTTTGGGAAATTATTTCGGAGGAAAAATTTGGTGTGAATATGTACTATGAGGACAGACTGAAGTTGGGGATGAACAAGTATAAAGGCATGTCTGAAAATGAAATCATTAAAAATAGTAATCTGCTGTGAACACAATAGGTACAGCGAAACCGCTTTGCCGTCTAATAACAATGTGAAGTACTTATTTAAATTTCTTATAGTACAAGTAAACTATATATCTTTGCGACTGTCTTATAAATAGTATATATTCGTAATTTGTCAAACAGTTGACTGCATCTGGAACTCGGTTAAACAAAACCTCCTAGGCTAAAAGACAAAGATTGCATCCTATTACACAGAACCATACTGACCGTTCCTATATTAGTTAGTTCAGTTTATTGCGATGCATTGAATGAACAGCAGTAAGTAATCGAGGAAAAAGAGTATTGGTGACATTGATTAATACCGACCGAGGATAATAACAGAAAGCGTTCGTGTAAGATTCACTTTTCAGGAATTACTTATAATACCAAAATATGATGTAAATTTTACTGGAATTTTAATGATAGCAGGATCTCAACGTTACTGTCCGGATTTTTTGTACCTGATTTTAATAAATTTTATCTGTATGGGTATAGTTATGACCACAAGTTATGACTGAAGTGGAGAATCGCCTTACTAAATTATTTCTAGATTAGCCAACCGAAAAAGCAAATTGTACAACATGAGAGCGTAGAATACCAAAGATTTTTTTTCTCCTAAAATATTTTCCTTTAATATTCCTGAGACTTCCACTTTCTGGAAATTTCGTAGCAAAATGATGTATTTTGATGATGATGAGTCCGACCGGTTTCTCCATGGCGACCACTTCAACTCCTATTTGGTATTTCTGCGCTCGTGCGCCCGAAGATTAGGGTTTTAATTCTGAGGTCATATTGATGAACTTTTACTATGGGACCGACCTCCGATTCGAGAAAAATCTATCTGTATGCTTAGCACATGATGGGCGCGACAGTATCTCACCCCGAGATAGTCTATCCGTCTCTCTTTTGTTAATATAGCTAGTGAAGGATGGGAGATCTATCTCGCGGCGACATACTGTCGCACCAATCATGTGCTAAGCCAGCTGATGTTACATACAAATCCTGAGATATTTGTAGGCGGAAATGAATGGAACATCAGATTATTTTGCTCGAATCGGATGTCGGTCCCATATTGAAATTTGATCAACATGTCTTCAGAATTAAGCCTCTAAAATTTGGCCGGAGAATAAAAAATCAACCTGTATTACCTAATCTACGTATATTATTTGCATAAAATAATTTACTATAGAATATGTTTGTTATAATGATATGATATCATTTGTTACACTTGTAGTAGTCCAATAAAAGTAAAATTACATTTTTGGCTTTCTTATTATTTATATCTACACGTAATGCATTACAATGAGATGGAATCCACAGTTTTCCTCTGGGACACTGAAACTAGAGAAAAACAATGAATACAAAAACGTTCTATATTTGAAAAAGGTTTTCCAGGGTGAGTAGTAGGTAATAAGTACAAGTCTATATTGAAAAATGTTCAGTGCATTTATTATGTACATATTTAGGCACTAGAACAGGTTGTAGTGAAACAATATTTAGTTAAATTAGAGAACTTAGATATTTATTTTTGCCCCACAGAAATCAATAAATTATGTTATTTTTTGCACAGTACAGTAGCAGCTTAGGACCTGAGTTGCGTAAAGACCTCAGCGCAGGAATAAAGAAGCACGACCAAGTGTGGCGGCTGGAAAAACTGCAACAAAAAAGAGACAAACGCCATCTAGCCAGTGGTATAGCCTCACCTTCAGACTCACAATACATGCGACTTATGCGGCAAAGTGTCGCGCAGCGATAGGCTTATACAGCCATAAGTGAAGCTGTACAAGGCGTCTCAACAATAACTAACACAGCGTTGCAACAATCATCCGTCAAGGATGGTGTGGCCATTGATGATGATGATATATGGACGATATACCTCCTAATTCGTCCATACGCATAAGTAATAGGACAGCCTACGGGCAGCAGTGGACTGTAATAGGTCAGCTTAACCAGCCAGTCCATTTGTGATATCACAACTAGCAAAGAAGTCATATAAATCAAGAGTTATACGACCTTTAGCCATATAAGAGTTTCATAGTCGTTTTTAGTTAACCTGTTAGTCAAATAAACGTTATAAATCTGATAGTTTAGTCGTCCTACCAAATAGTCTAATTACTGTGGTAAATAAACGTTTTTGCGACTTAATTATACAACAATCATGTAGAGGTTTTAAAGAAAACGTTTACTTAATGATGTTCAAAGTCGTATAAACGTTTTCGTCTTATAAAGGGTTTTGAAAAAACAGAACCGTCGTAATAAGGTCATTTTTACAACGTCTACATAATTTTATTGTTGTATAAGTGATATCTTAAAACCTTATCTCGACAGTTATATAGCGGTATTGAGGGTAACTTCAATATGACAAAAAGATATCAGCGGGACTGTTATCTACCTTTTATTCAACAGTTGGTTATATTAACGTCAAACAAAAACTTTGGAAAACCTTTAGTTGTTGCCGAACCCGTTATATTCCTTTTATTGAACTATATGTTTTTAAATTGATTTTAAGTTACGGTTATAAAACATCATGCAATTTAAAGTCGATTTGAAATTAGTATTATAAAACATCAGTCGCCATTTCGTGAGCATCACAGTACTATTTCAAAGAAAAAAACCATGGACGTTACATCGTGGAAACGGCACAAACGAAGTGGCGGACTAGTAATGACGGCTTAGTAATGGCGGACAATTTGTAGTCGTTATAAAAACCTTTACTTAAGATAAAGTTATATTGTAGTCGTATAAGTATAAATCCATGACTTGTTCCAAAATGGCTAACCTTAACTATGATAAAATATGAAGAAATATTGTTATAAATTATAATTATTTCGAATATATTAAGAGCGCGACAGCAAAAAACTGTATATCATCATAAACTTTAACAGTAAAGTGACCTTCCCATACGAATTCAGCTCACGCCAAATGTGCAAACGCTCAATATATAGAACAATAATTTCCATTACAAAACTTATAAAATTACCTTGTATTATTTTTCCGTACACTTTTTGTCACACACACCAAGTTTTGCGCGTATCTAAAATAAATGTCAAGAGCAGTTTTATAAATAAAATTTAAAAATGTTTAGGTGACTTAAAAGTCCTATAAGCAATGAGTAAGGATTACACTAAGCCTTCTATAAAACAAAATGGTCAGTTATAAAACATTTATTTGATATTTAGGTCGCGTAAAGCTTTTTGTTGTACTCTTTATACAACGTTTTGGTCATTCCTTAATCGTTACAATACCTTTAATAAACGATTTAAGTCGCCATGCAAACCTTTATTTAACCTTTATCTCACCAATAAGTCTTATAATTTGCGCCACTTTCGCCTTTTATAACCGTTTACCTTACGTTTATATGACCAACCAAATAGGACTACAAGTTATATGCAAAACGTTGTCTCAACTTCTATATGACTATACGTGATTTATGCCCTATTTTATAAAATAAACAAAACGCAGTATTGACAAAACAAATTGTAGTATCTACTAAACGTTTCTAAATCACCAAATCAATAAAGCTATACTCATAACTTTATTCCGATACAGACTCGTAGCCAGTTATAGCAGCGCACCTGCCGCCGTCCGAATGGCAATATTTCTCGCTGTCTCCTGTTTGTTTTCTTTTTATCTGAAGCGGACTTAGTAGATCGAGCAAACAAGCTAACTTATTATTAAATGCATATCATGTTATAAAGAAGTTATGCATTTGTGATGTTATCTGGGCAAATGGACCAAATTGTCGATGACGCTTATCTCGTATGTTTGTAAGTTCGTATACAAATACAACACCGCCGCGAGGTGTAAGCGCCATCGACAATGTAGTATCTTTGCCCCGATAACATCACATTTTTAAAAATGATTTAGATACCGAGAAGAAATTTCTTGTACCACTTAGTGGCGGAGCATATAATTATTATATGTAGCTACTGCGTGACCAAAGGCTTTTGTTGCTTTGTAAATGGAAATTTTGGTGGTTTATCGGAAACCGTTCAGGCATTCGAGGACAATAAAATTAATATGACCTCTACATCAAATATTTTATGGACAAACTTTATTTTTCTTTAAAATACCTACGCAAAATTAGAATTTCAATATCACTATTATGTTAATTCCTGCATAAGGTTCCATTAATCGATAAAAACAGCGTTTTATTTCAATTGCGTCGCGCCGCGCCGCAGCGTTGTTTTATGTTGTATTGTGATTGTTACATGGACTCGGTGCCAACATAAATTCCAAGAGTTAAATATAGCTATAATCTGTACCTATTCACATAAATAACAAAACGACACTTATGTAGACGTAGATGTGTAGGTATATAAATAAATGAGTAGGTACTTGAAGTTATGAATTATGATTAACCCAGAACCGAAACCGATGAAAAGTTAAAATCATACCAAAATTATTGTACATTAATTTTTCTTCGGTTCTAATAATATTGTACTTTACTACCAGCAGTACTAGTCTGAAAGGTACAAACATAACCCCATGCGATATAGGTAATACGCTGTGACAAAGATGTAAGCACGCACTCGCACCTTAACGGCCCGGCCACGTCATTGGTCTAAGGTGCGTGCAAACTAAAAGAGCATTCGCTGTTCTAACCTCCCACTCTACAAAATTCGATCGGTACACAAAACGTGATTGGTTGGTTCGTAGAACGGGCCCTAGAACAGCGAATGCTCTTTTGGTTTATTCATTCACATTCGCTGTTCTAACCCCCCACTCAGCGCACCTTAAGGCGACCAGCGGCGAGCGAATCCATGAGTTGGAGCGGGATGCCGATATGGGTACGAGAGGGAGCACCATAGGTACGTTTTCTGCTAAGCCGGTCGCCTTAGATCAATGTCGTGGCCGCTGCATAAGAATAACATGTAAAACATGCATGGTAATTTACCCGTGACGTAATATTTATTTGAATCACGATATTTTGCTCGTATATAAATCTACATAAAGTATTGCTATGTGTTTTGGGAGAGGAGTTTGTTAGTTTTGTTAAATAGTATTTTTTATAGGGTGACAATATCAAAATATCTCAAAATTTTCTTAGTCAACTCCATTGTATGAGTAAGTGTCAGGTACTTTTGCTGGCAGTCTCAATAGATATATAATAAGCTAATTATTTCAAAGTTAAGACATGAAGCATTAAAGGTACATACATTAATTGTCGTTTAAATGCCCTAATAGTTGATATTATCTTATCGATGGCAAGTCAAGCTATAATGACGAGTATTGGTACAGCGTCGGATACTAGTACTTCCACCTTAGTTAGTTAAATTACTGCCTTATCGTACAATTAGTCAAATGAATGAGTGACAGTGATTGATAATCATGAAATACCTTCGTAACCTAGTTAGCTGTTTAAGGAAGGAAATCTGGAGGTTCTGGTTCCAATCCCGGCGAGGGCACTATTTGTGTATTTATATACAACCCAACAAAGGAACAAATAGTCGTGGTAACTACTTATTTGTTCCTTTGTTGGGTTGTCTATGTATTTAAGTATATAGATACTATCTATTTTCTATATATATCGTCGCTTGGTCACATCACAAGCCTTAATTGAGCGTCACGTGGTACTAGTGCGATTTGTGTATTAGTGTCACAGGATATTTATTTTATTATTATACATTTTCCATAATAACATCCCTCATAAAACATTACTGACGGTAAAAATGTTTTGCATTATGTAGCAGTCAGAATAATAATATTTTTTGTTCTCATACCACTTAATTTCTAAAGAACTACCAATAAGTACAGCTTTGTTTTTTCGATTTATATGCAATTTCACCTTCCTATTCTAAAACCAGATATAAAATTAACTGATGTAGGTACCAACTTGTTTCTTAATTTACATGAGTTAGTGCTCAATTGAGTCATCCGCAAGTCTGCGTATCCGGATGGTCAGTCCTGATTGAACCGATTTTGTCATCAGACAATAATTTTGGAGATTTCATATCCCGGTATATGATTGCATTTAGGTACTTAGTCCCTGCCCCTGCCCCCGCCCTGAAATGGCCAAAATTAAGTACATATTATATAATTTTTGTATTTCTACGCGAACAAAATTTCTATTCATTTGTGGAATTTGTAACGCAAATCACTTCATTATGGTGCAGAGTAGAATTTATAATTAATTGCAATTATTAACCTAAAACGTTTCCCCAACGAGCCATAATTTATGTAACATGAAGCTAATTCAGATTAGCTATAATTGGGCACTTATGATGGCTTCCAGATACGTCAAAGGGAGCTTTGCGATTATATCTAGCAGAATTAACAATACAGGCTTTGATGCCCTAATTGTACATAGTAAATGATGACGTTGAGATTTTAGGTGGGAAATTTACGGCCGCGGTAATCTAAATATAACAACAAAACTCTGCAAAATAAAAAATACGCAAGCCATAAGACAATTTAAGGATTTTTTTTTGCTACAGTATTAATTTCTGTGTTTCATATAATGCGATAACAAATAAGCGTTTTATGTAAGTAGTAGTATTATTAAGTAGGTACTACTGCCCAATACTTTATTGTCATTGTACTATTATTTTTTCTATTTGAATAAATATTTCATTTCATAATCTTACCCTTACATTTATTTAAATAAATACCTAAATGAACAAACTTATACAACGTGGAACGAAAAGACGATCTTTCCCGCTACCGACCGAGTGTACCAACCATTACGATGAATTTTCAGTATGGGACCAACATCGAAAGCGCACATGGAAAATTTGAAAACTTTTCCTTACTATTGAACTAATCACTCACTTTGTATGAAGGGTTATTTTTATTAAAGATATTTCGTAGTTGGTACTATACTGAAAGTTCATCGTAATGGTTGGTAGACTTGGTCGGTGGCGGGAAGGAACGTAGTTCAGTTCCACGCTGTATATAAAACAGATATCCGTGCATACACTTGTATATCACAGGTATCTGTATATAATGCAGTTGCATTATGTGAGGCATTACGCGTCTGCAGTCAAAGCGTTTGATCATGGATGCGTGGCATTATGCTTGACAACAATATTGTTGGGACACGGAATTAGAGAAAATCGTAGCCTTACGTTTAGTACCAGTACGTAACATGTTAGAATATTTATTTGAATAACGATATTTTGGTTATATTATTAAATAAATCTACAGAAAGTATTGGCATTGTTTTGGGTGAGGAGTCTGTAAGTTTTGTTAAATAGTATTTATTTTATAGGATGACACACAATATCAAAATTGCAAATTTTCTTAATCAACTCCATTGTACGAGTAAGTGTCAGGTGCTTTTTCTGATAGTCCAAATCGATGGCACCTTAGTACAAGTTTGAATGTCACATTTAGGACATTGAAAATATTAACACAGAGTCCTAATAAATGACAGCCTGTCTTAAAATTATGCAAATAATTAGGTTTAAGCTAATTATTTCAAAGTTGGGATATGAAGCATAAAAGGCACATACATTTATCGTCGTTTATATGCCCTAATAGTAGGTAGATTTTATCTTATCGATGGCAACTCAAGCTATGATGACGAGTATTGGTACAGCGTCGGGTACTAGTACTTCCACCTTATATTGTCTGTCTTTTATTATCGCGATTCTTAATTTATTTATAACCTAGGTAATATGGTAGCTCGTAGTAGACACCCATTTAAATGTCAATCCCATTAAATAATTAGATAAAATGTCAAATTCATTGAACAAGCAAGGTTGGGATCTCGGTGACCCAACTAAGTAGTTAGTTCTTTTTAGGTACCTATGTTTAGTAATTTGATGTATTTTTGTCTTCCTATATTTTTGAGGGTAATCAATTTTATGATATACCCAATATAATTTACATCGAACAAGCATAATGTTGTAAATTGATAACTAGATAAGGTGACTCCAAATTCGATGCCAATATTATTTTTAGAATTGATAGTACTCGTCCTTAGATAAATGGGTCATTTTCAAAAATGATGGACGTCGTTAATGTAAACAAAAATCTCTCAAATAAATATGTGTGTTTTTTATCTTCCCGTATAGGTAAGACATTTTTAAAGCATGTAGAAATAAAATATTTTTAAAAGTATTTCTCTCAAAACTGTTGAGCAGCGGGTGCCAATGTAGCAGTTTAATTAAGCTTTCAAACTGCCTGTTATTGACATTTCTGCGAGTAAGAAAAATATACTTTAGTTAGTTTTCCTAAAGAAAGTTGTTGCGTCGTTTTTATAAGCGTTATGAGCGTCTAAATAGTTTTCTTGAGTTTTGCTACGTAAATGAAACAGCATGATTATAATTTGTTAGTGGTCATGAGTGTCATGAGAATACAACACTATTAGGTTTGTATCTATAGGATACAATTGTATACAAAATATTCGCTATTCAAGTTCATACATTTTTGGCAATACTATTAATTTGACCTTGTGTGAGCAGTTTAATATAGAAAATGTTAGAAATTATTATTCTCATTATTATTTATCGATATTACAAAAAAAAAAATATCATTAACGACGACAGTTAACACTCTATTTTAATGTGTTTTTTTCAACCAATCGTTACGTAGGTACCTAGGTTGATTTGGGCTATAAGGCCAGCCGTACACTACGTACTACTGTAAGTTCGTAACATAAGTTATAAGGACGGATCTATACTAAGGAATGAGAGGTAAATATCACTATCTCATTCCTTAGTATAGCCCCGTCCTTATAAGTTATAGGTGTACGGCTGGCCCAAGATTTCCTAGAATACAAAGTTATCTGCAAAAATATACCATAACTTTGCGGCAACATATTTGCAAATTGACTTATATATCATGAGATAGGTTGGAAAAGTTTTGGGACCGACAAATGGCTAGGTCTGTCATCAATCTAAATTGTGATTCTCAGAGGGATGAACAACAATTCTCTTAAACAACAAAATGTTGAAGCCTTTGTTGTAAATCGTTAGATGACATTGTACTTATTTTGTATTTTTTTGGGGTTAATGTAAAATAATGCAAGATTGGCAAGACTAATGCCCGCCTTCCACTGCGAACCGAACGGACTCATTAATGGTTCCATTTCACATTCATCGCTGTCCAAGTGCTAGTATGCACTTGACGGCTGTAAGTCACACCAGCGGTGTAAGTTAAACGGAGCCATTAATGAGTCCGTTCCGCTCGCAGTGGAAGGCGGGCATAAGATCGGTTAAATTAAGCCATTCGTCAGTAGAAAACAAAAACAATGTAAACAAATATGGTTGACTTTTCATAGGTACCATTTGACGTCTTTGGCACATATAATATTTTTATGGTAATAGCCATATATATCAATAATTTTGTCTAAAAATGTATGTGAACTCTAGGCTTAAGGTCTTAAGTTGGTGATAAAACCAATTTGTTTTTTAAAAGTGCTGGGTGAAATAATGCAGGTTTTAGGCTTGTTTAGTTTTTGTTTGTTTTCTAATAACGACTGGTATAATTTACAGTTGCTACTAATATTTACTTTAGCTTTACCACTGGTACAGATGTAGTGAGAAATGACTTGCCTTCGGAAACGTTCGTCAACGTCATGCTGTTTCAGTCTATCTCACTGAGACTGACAGTAATAGCTGTCAAGCTACTTCAGTCAGACTCGGTGACACTGCCTGAAACAGCATGTGTTTACGAACGTTTCCGAAGGCAAGTAATTTCTCACTACATCTGTAACAAAGTATTAGTAACAGTAACAGGTAGGGTGGGAATAACCACCCTTATACGAATCGCCATTTAATTTAGCTCTAAGGTTCACGTAGGTAGATTTTTAATCTCATCATCGGTTAAGTGTCAAAATCGATTCGCAATTTGATTCCTTCAAATATTTTACCTATTCCTACCCTGAAACTATCTGGGGAATGAAAGTGTCATGCTATATCTACCATACCTGTTGACACTCGGTAATAGTGAAAGAGATAATAGTATGATCTTGATGAGAGATCTTCAAACTCTTTGTATTTACAGAATGTGCGCTGCGAGATTTTGCGTCTAGCGACAGCTCATCCTTTACCTACTCGCTTTTAGTGGGGCGATTGCCTAATTTACAGCAATACTAACGATACAAAAGGTGGGTGTGTGTGTGACTCTACGAAATCAACGAATTTCGACGAATTCAGTTTTGAGAATCGGACGAATTTCGTAGAGTGGGGGATAGAATGAGCATTCCCTCGTTTTGCAGTACACTTTTCCTTATTTTATAGGTACATATAAAAACAAACAGAATTTATAAATCACACAACCACCAATTATTATTATTTATTAACCGTTATAGGTACCGCTTTTGAGGGAAGGATGCCAGTATTATCGTTTTAAATGTAAACACATTATTCTGGACGTTGCTAATGGTAAAGGTGGCTTCCTTCATGACGAAGAAACAAACAATTGTTCGGGTGATCCCGAGTTATTTACGGCTTGTAATAAGGAGCTGAGTGGTATTAGTGTATGTAACGAGCGACCACCCGCGAGCAAAACGGGACAGCAATTTGATGATTCGTTTGATGCCTATTGATAAATATAAGAGGGGAAATTGAGTTGGTGTAGTCCGCTTTATGTACCTAAGTAGTGAGACTTTTAGTTCAGTACATCATACATTATTATTTGGTATTATACTACTATTAATTAGGTGTTTGGCGCAGACTACGATTATGTCATGACAATAATTTGATACCTGAGCAGAGGGAGGAGACATCGTGTTTTAACAGATATTGATATCTACTTATTTCCAGTAGGTTTTGGGATAAAATAATTATTTACAGGATCATGTGATTTGTATTTGAATTTAACATCAGCTAAAATGTATTTTACGCTAATAAATTATAATGAATACTAAGTTTTCAATTCCAAATAATAAAAAAATTGAATCTAAAATACGCTAATTATATATTCAAATAATAATTAGTACATTTTGATCTATCTAAATGGTTTATATTAAATAACGCATTAACATACATTTGATAACGCTTCAGCGCCAATTTTAATAATGCGGGTATTTTCTCTTTTCTCTTATAAAATAAAATACCCGTTTCCTTCAGGTAGCTACTCGCACATGCAAAGCCCGTACTGTTTACTGACCTGAATACGATTGGAGTTAATGTTTCATTCATAATTCTTACTTCAAAGTGTTTGTATCCAATGGCGGAATCAACTTTGGGATTCGAATAAAAAAATTACACTTCAGGTTTGGCACTATTATATTTAGGACTTAAGTATTTTTAAACTGATAAATATATAAGATTTAGTCCTTTGTGTGTGAAGCATTGATTCATTATGGTAGGTTTGCACAACGAATCCACTAATTGATTAAATTTGACGAGATATTTGATTAGAATAATTCAAAGATATTTAGCAAAATTTTGAAAAATACGACTATGAAATAATGTGATAGCAATAAAGTTGAAAACAGGGTGTCGAAAATTCTTCGGTCTTCATCATCATCGTCATCATCATATCAACCGAAAGACTGCCACTGCTGAACATAGGCCTCCCCTAAAGATTGCTACAATAACCGGCCCTTCGCCACCCGCATCCAGCGGACTCTTACGACCTACACCACCTTGTGGGGGGCCGTGGGTAGGCTGCGCCTTCCGGTATACGGCCGCCACTCTTCGTATATTTAAAATTGGGGTGTTTACGATCACAATGATACTGAAAAAGTACCACGAGTCTTTATCGCCATTTTCTGATAAATCAAATCAGGCTAAGGTTCATGGATCCTAGCGTGATTTCATTCGGTATCATATTTTTTCACATCTCATTTGATTAATGTCAGGGACAAAGGTTTATTACAATGAAAAACCCTAATCTGTATCATTTTTCATTATAACACATTCCACCTGCGTCATTTTAAATTAATATAAATATTTATAAAAGTCCACCTCGCACAATGAACTTGTTAAAGAGAAAGACAAAAGGCATTTGACATTTTTCAGTCAGCAAGCTTTAAAAAAATCACGCATTTTTTTCAGAAATATTCATAATACCACCGTAAAACCGCCACAAATCATAATGTCTGTTTTTAAACCGTAAAAAGCATTTCTGCATAAGTAGAAAAGTGGACTCTGAATATTTCTTGTGGACTATTGGATAAGCGACAGCGAATTATTATTCGTGTTAGGATATAACTTGGGTAAATGCGCAGCTAAATCACATAAAATAACTCTATTGATGGTAGAAATTGTAATTTACTAATACCAGTACCTACACTAGCCAATTGTATGTCATCGGTAGTAGCTTTTCTCATACAAGAAAAAGTACGCTCGTACTACCTACACTAGCCAATTGTATGTCATCGGTAGTAGCTTTTCTCACACAAGAAAAAGTACGCTCGTACTGGCTTGTATTTATGATGTATTCAAGCTACCGAAACGATACGGATAGGGATACGGAAAGTTACTTTGACCGAGAGTGTAATGACTTGATTTTAGAATACCTTAAATTTACTATACGGTTACTAAAAAGATTCAAATTGTTTTTGATTGGTCTGATAAAAAATATCAAAATAATAGTCAAACCTCCAAATTGGTGTACTCACTCTGTTTTATTTGATAGGTAACTAGGTACTATTTAAATAAAAATCGATTCGAAATAAATTATCAACATGTGCAACTAGGTCCAAATAGTAGAATGGGTTGAGTTTGTCAGGTCACCTTGTTCGGCCTTGTTCTTGCTAGTATATCTTATAGTATAGTTCTTACTAGTATGAAGCGTTGGATGGCCAAGAACTAAAATTATATGGCCTAAAACCGCCATAACTACGTGACAGCAAAATAATAATAACCAGGAATGTTTCTCAGCACACCGACTGTCGCTTGTCCCCTGAACAAAAGCGTTTGAAATACGTCGGTGAATCACGACGGCAGGGAATGCGTTAATAAGTCCCCCGACATTCCTGGCCTGAACTGCGCGCCAGCGAACTTCAGCGCATAATGTTTAAAAAGTATGCAGTCCTTAGTGTGCGTGGACGTTCTTTTGGTCGTTTTATTGCTTTATGATTTACTCATTATTGTTAGTTGTGAATTATCTGTCATACTAGTAACCTAAAGGTTTTATTACTAAAGGTGTAGTTGAAGCTATGCACGAAATATGTATTACATGCAAACGATTATAAATCCGCTTCTTAAGCAGGACTTTATTGAATAAATGTTTATCATGTTACATTAAATACTTGCACAAATCGAACAAAGAGCAAGTTGGAGGAAGGCATATAATATCATAAATCTTTTATTACTCAGGTCTTATCACGTCTTGTTAAATAAATCTTAAACAAAAGCATTACCTATGCTGAATAAATCATGTGATCATAACAAGTAGGCGTATCTATGAGCTTTTGAGTACTTACGTTAATCTTGTACTATCTTAGGGAGACATAGTGACACAAATCTAAGTCTGAAAATCTGTTAACAAATTTGTATGCAAAATATGGGTAAATACAAATTTTCCTTGTCGCTCATTCATACCAATAACCGTAGTTGTCCACGGAATCCACATCACCGTCTATTGTTACCGAAATTCAATTTCACAAAAAATCCACGTGAGCGATAACCCGATAGTCAACTTCTCTTTTTGTTTGAAAGCCACTCACGGTTCACAGTGAAAAAACATTTTAAGCCAAATTCGATTTCGTTGGATGCACATTTTGTTATGTCAAAATATCCAACAGTTATGAAAATACAATTTAAATATTAGAATTCATATGGATGGTTGCATTTGCATGGTCTTTAAAGCCTGTTTGTTTATCAGAAATTCAAGAAAGGGGTATTTTCCCAATAAAATTCAGATAATGATAGAAAAGTGAAGTGTCGCTGACCAAGTGTCGCTGACCAAGTATTTATTGAAGAATGATGATGGATTGTGCAGCATCATCATAGCGGATTGAACATATTACTGCGATCGCCAACCGGGTTGCCCAGCGTGGCGAATATGGACATTTACCTCCTAATGCGTCCATACGCTTAGGTAATAGGAGGGGCCTTTGTCCAGCAGTGGACTGATTATAGGCTGACTATGATGATTGAAAAGTTTTATCGAAATGATTACTACGTGACATAGTTCTCAATACCGATTCTCAATAATCAATGATGACCTCTCCCTCCGGTGACATTAGTGAGATGAAATATTAAAATTATATTACAAAAAAATAAAATTATTTATTTGAATTAATTATACATAGATGGATCATGGTTTGATACACAGGCTATAGGGGTTGAAAGAGAGGTTTCACACACAGGGCTGTAGAATATTAGGAAAAGTTAATATATTTTATTTTCGAGTACGTGTAATCTGAATGGGGAGTTGCTGCTGTAGATAAATTATTAGATAATTATTAGAATTATAAATACAAATGATAATATTATATTATTATATAATTAATTTAACAAATGATAATAATTAATTTAAATCTCAGGTAGGTCAATTCCGATATGATGTGTTTTCTTATTATAATTTCAAAATAATCACAAATAGTGCGTTACAAGTTTTACGGCCTTGATAGCTTAAATAATTAATAGGTAGGTATAATAAATACGTATATAATTATTGTGTGACTAAAACACCTTGATCTATAACTTCTTTATCCATTGCTAGATCAAAACCCCGGCTTTCTGTGCTTCAACATTATACAACATATAGGTAATCCTATTAACCAACCACTAGGAACAGTAAGTCAATGCCATCATAATTTATGTTGGTTACTTGTACAAAATCTATTCCCGAGGCAGTTCTAGAACGATGTGGGTTCTGTTTCTGTTACATATTCATTGTTCTGCGCTTTATGTCCAGAGAAAGCTTTACAATGAGGAATGTGAACATGAAGTGTAAGAGAAAAAATATTGGAATAATTTTATAATGACAAGTAGACCACAATGCTTTATAAATTGATGTGGCTAATAATTAAACGAACTACCTGATGGTAGACAGCTATCGCGGCGAATCGTAGTATATGAAATCCGTATACAATACGTATTACATTTATAAAACCCTTTAAAAAATGTGTGAAAAATTATATAAAATAGTATGAATAATCCTAATGGATTAGTATTTGAAGTAATTACTTTTCGGGTTTAGCCGTAGCCTAGTAGGTAGTGACCCTATCTACGAAGGTGGAGGGCCCGACTTCAAATCCCGGCGAGGGCGTTATTTATGTATCACAAATATAGCTGACTTATGTATTTAAGTTTCTATGTATAGATGTATATGTTTATTATCCGTACCGTTGCTTGGTACGCACATCACAAGCTTTAATTGAGCTTACCTTGCGACTAAATCGATTTGTGTAAGATGTCCCAAGAAATTTATTAGTAGGAGTGTTCTAAAATTATTCTAGGCGGATATCTGAAATTACAATATTGCCACATTAACGATTTTTTGTGGAATGGTTTGCTTAACTCAAAAGATACCCCTTTATTCATAAACGTCTGTTTGTCCCTTTCGTCTTTATAATATATGTCCACAAGAGTGAAAGGGACAAACAATACTTAGCGGCTTGTTAAGTTACGAGGCGTTTATGAATAAGGGGGTTAGAATGCACTAAATTGTACATTTATATAATGCCTTCGTCCGCGACCTCCGAGTCTAGACGTCTGGCTTAATCTGAGTGTTTCGTTAAAAGCGAGTGTAAGTCTATAAATATTGTTACAATATGTGCCCTACTGAAATAGTTTCTAAATATTATACAAAGATAAAGTTTTTATTGCATTTCTGATAAACAAGTATTTGATATAAGACTGATGCTAGATGGAAAGGATAGATTAAAAATAATATAATATACAGATCCTTAATACCTTTATATTCCTGGTATAAGTGTGAGACGTAAACTTTTGTAACAATTGTTTGAACAAATATTAACATTAATCAGGTATCTTTAAAATGAAGGTAAATATGAAATTTGATAGTAAGAAACCTGTCATAATAATTTTATGTTAGCACTTTCGCAGCGTCTCATATCAGTCGCACATCGCGCGCGGCTGGAGCGGCAGCCGAGGCTCAGGCTGCGGTGAAGCGGCAAAAGTACGCTCCCTTAGGGTCAGGGTACCTCTTTGTGTCTTTTGCCGTCGAAACAGCAGGATGCTGGGGGAAGGACGCGAAACTTCTAGTGCGTGACATAGCGCGTCGACTCAGGCAAAGGGGAGAAGACCACCGCTCCGAATCGTTTCTGGTGCAGAGGCTGGCCATAGCTATCCAACGCGGCAATGCCGTGAGTGTTATGGGCACCTTTGCACCGAAAGCGCTAAGGAGCGGATATTGACGGGTATTTTTGCCATGTTTTTTTTCTATGTACCTATATAATTTTTTAAGTTAATTAAGTTTACTTTTAAGATCTAGTTTTTTACTTCAATATGGTAAGTTAATTTAAGTACGTATAAGAAAATAACTATATATTTTATTTTCTGTTGTAACTAATCGTAATTAATTTCGCGTTCACCTAAAATACCTATTACTTCAAAAAAGAAAATCGCTAATTTACTTATTACTATTTAATCGAGATTACTTAAACAGCAGGGCGGTATCTTAACAAAACATACAAATTCAGAATACATATTTATGATTTGTGCGCAAATAATATATGAAAAGATAATAATATTGTCAAGAATACCGAAAAGCAAATAGTCACTGCCATTTATTTACCTTACCTTACAAATTGTAAACGTAAAACGTACAAATCAGGTATCCTTCGTTTGCGCTAATGACCGATGGGAACAAAATCCTCAATCGTTTCCTAAATTATAAAGAAATTTAACTTTTTTTTTCAATAGGACCTTTGAAGGGAATTTCATAGCTCCAACGAATTTCTAATTATCGGCTTTTAGCTCCGTTAATGATAAAATCGACGGGTAATTAAGCCATGTTTCGGGTGTAAAATAAGTATAAAATGGCTACGTACCAGCGTCCATATTTATCCTTAACATTATTCAAAGATTCCCTTAAAATTGTTTTATGGTAGACATTTTCAAACAATTTTACAAGTACGTCAGTACCCAAAGAGAGAGAAAGTACCTAAAGGTAATATTGTGGTGTCAAACGATGTATTTATACACGCACTGCGTGTAATGGAATGTTCTAGAATTTTAATTTCAATAGGTACCTAATGTAAACGTGTAAGATGTGTAGGTATGACAAACAAACAACAAGTTATTGATTTAAACTTTCACAATTATCACTCATATTTTAAAGACAAAACGGGTCTTAATCGCGTAAACTTACGTTTAATTATATCCTGACGTTTCGGGCATGACGTTACACCCGTGGTCGCAGGCAGACTCAGTTTACGCGATTAAGACCCGTTTGTCTTTCAAATATAAACAACAAGTTAGACTACATAAACATGGCACATAAATAAAATCATGGCCGCTATATTAGGTTCCTATTTCAAAAGAATTTGCATAGTATCAGTTTGAACGTAAAGCAGCAGAAATTATGTCCATAAATTTTATAGACAAACCTGAAATCTGATTTAAGTAGGTAATATCTACTAACTATGAGTGATCCATAGGTAATATTAACCACCATTTGATTATCTATCATTATACCTTATACATATATAATAAGTTTAGACACCTTGCGAAAGCTGAGGATACGAATTCGAGTCTCATCTCAAACGTAGTTACTGAATTTGGTATTTTTTTTTATCTAACTATTATAACATCTTGGTTTATAATTAGGCAATTAACTTTGTAACCGTTTTTTTTCCCTTTCTAACTCATAATTAAGTATACAGAGTAGGTTATCAAACAGGTATCAGAAAGGGATTCGAAACTACCTGTTGGCACAACAAATGACATAACATTTACCAAGAAAAGAGTTACGAGTATTTATAGATGAAGTGAGTGATTAATTAATCTATTGTCTGTAAGTCTCTGCACTAAAACTATGAATATATGAATACACCTTTAAATATATAAAGAAGCATCAGGAGGCTCAGCGGGACGTCTGTCGTCACATCGGAGAGTATCAGGAACATTGGCGCCATCAACCTCATGGTTATCAGCCATCTTGTTAAGGAGATCAGAAAACGCGGAAATAAAAGCACGTCCTATGCGTTTATAAATCACTGGTTTTATTTAGACACACTTATAATCACAATAATGGATGATTGATCAAATAAAACTGGATAAAGAGCCAATAGGTTAGAAACACGTGCACCACCGTTCACAGCCGTTAATGTAATGACAGCTGCCAACCGGTCGGCGCCATCTTGCTACCCTATTCGGGGGAAACCCGCTCTTTATGGACAATTGGACACTTTCAACATTTCGATACCTTAATTAAAAAATAATCGACAAACATAATATTTTGACGTTTAAGCAATCAAAACAAACAGCTGAATAATAAACATAGTCATAAATCACTAATGTAGGCGCAATATTCACCGACGCGCCGTCACGGCCGTCCTGCATATCACACGTCCTCGTGTGCCGAAATAGCGGCTCCATCTGCAAAGGAGTAATATGGTTTGCACTACATTCAACTCGGTCACCCTGACCACAATATGACACACGACAAATAAAGTTAGACTTGTGCCACACAGGCCCATTAAATTACACAGTTACATGTGTCATGTTGGTTCAAGATATCACACACAGTCATAAGAGTATACACAAGGTAATTATTCAGTGCCACACAGGCAAGCCAGTGCCACACAGGCGCGTCATTGCCACACAGGCGCGTCATTGCCACACAGGCGCGTCGATGCCACACAGGCACGTCAATGCCACACAGGCACGTCAATGCCACACAGGCACGTCAATGCCACACAGGCATGTCAATGCCACACAGGCTCGTCAATGCCATACAGGCGAGTCAATGATACATAGTCAGATACGTAACTAAATTACTCACCATCGCCGTCATCGGCACATTCTGTCTCAACTTGGTCAATAGGGATTTCCAACCCAGCGTTTAACTCTAAAGGAACATAACACTCAGGCATGGCCCGCACGCGGTCATGAGCATACTTGTATGTTCTATTAGAGTTAAGAGCCTTCAGTAGATATCTGTCACCATCTAACAGCTCTACCACCAAATATGGACCTTTAAACTTTGAGTCTAACTTCGTTTGATTACGCTCATGATTTTCCAAAAGAACGTAATCACCCACTTTAAACTTTTTAACTTTGGCTTTAGTTTTATCGAACCTATTCTTTTCGTAAGAAGCGCTAGCCTCTATTTCTCGTGCCGACTGCTCTCTAACAGCATTTATGTCTATCGCAGTCTCATCAGTTTCTAATGTCATTAGGTCTATAGGTCTAGCCACCTTTCCTATTAAAAGCTCCAGGGGACTTGCTTTTGTTACCCTACTCATAGTACAATTAATAGCCAGCTGTATGTCGGGAAGTGCATCTTGCCAGGACCTATTTTTACTTGTCTCTACAGCGGTCAACATATTTTTGAGTGTAGACATAACTCGTTCTACCTGCCCATTAGCTCGACTACTGCCAGTTGCAATAAGATGTAAATTTACATTATGAGCATTGCAATACTCTCGAAAGTCCTTTCCAGTGAAACATCTACCCTGATCAGCAATAACACGCTGAGGTGCACCAAATAAGGAAACATTGTACTTTAATGCCCTAATTGCACTAATTGCGTCTATATTTCTTGTGTGGTATAATATTACGAATTTCGTAAAAGCATCTATAGACACGAAAACGTATTCTTTCGTGTCTTTCTTTCCGCTTAATTTTCCTGTTGCATCCATATGAATAGTGTGCCAAGGAATAGTAGTTTTAGGGATTGGATGTAATTCCGCTTGCACCTTTCCGGAGTTACCCTTTGCTACTCGGCAAGTTATACAGTTTTCTACAAATTTCCTGACATATTTGTTCATATTGGGAAACCAAAAATGGCAGTACATCTTTTCTAGAGTCTTTTCCCACCCCAAATGCATTATATTTTCATGCACGTGATTTATTATGGCCCACTGAAAAGCCCTCGGAACGATGGGCAGCCAAATACTTTTATTGTTCCTGTCAATTTTTCGATATAGCAACCCACGCCTAGTTTCATAAGTTTTGGAAACGTCGCTATCGAGTTGATTCGATTCGAGTTTAGTAATTATAGATTTGATTTCGTCGTCTTTTTGCTGTTCAGCTTGTAACCAGGTATCAGAAATTTCCGTTAAATGAATACGCTTTTGTTCAACTTTAGTTACCTGCTCAGGGGATGGTAAAGGATTGCGTGAGAAGAAATCCGCGTGGCTCATACGTTTGCCCTGCCGGTATTCGATCTCAAAATCAAACGACTGTAAAAAGCACCACCACCTATGCACTCGAGGTGTGAGATCGACTTTTGATTTAGATGCTTTGACTGCATTGCAGTCTGTAACTACTAAAAATTTCTGTCCCTGTAGGTAATGACGAAAATGCTTGATAGCATTGACGATTGCAAGCGTCTCAAGTTCGTATGAATGGTAATTGGATTCAGCTTTAGAGGTTCGGCGACTGTAATATTCTACGACATGTAATCTGTCATCTACTTTTTGCATAAGTATCGCGCCATAGCCTTCCGCGCTCGCATCTGTGTGCAGTTCTATAGGAAGATCTGGGTCGAATATAGTCAGTACAGGTTCGTTAGTAAGAACATTTATGATTTCTCTACGAATTTTCTCAAGCTCAGGAGTCCATTGAATTTTCCCTTTGCCTGACGTAAGGCCGTAAAGCGGGGCTGCTTTTTGTGAAAACCCGGGGACAAATTGCCGAAAGTAAGAAGCTAAACCGATAAATTGACGTAGTTGAGTAACCGTCTGAGGTGGAGCCAGTTCAGTTAGAGCCCTAATTTTACGTGGATTTGGCCTAATTACACCTGCCGATACTTCATAGCCTAAGAATTCGACCCTCTCTTTCAGAAAAGCACATTTTTTGATATTTAAGGAGAACCCTGCATCCGTCAAAGCTTTCATTACCACCTGCAACCGCTCAAGTCCTTCCTCAATAGTGCGTGATGGAATGATGACATCATCTAGGTAAACGACAGCAAAGGACTCTGTTAACGAACCTAAAGCTTTATTAATAGCTCGTTGGTAAATTGAAGGCGCATTACGAAGACCGAAAGGCATGGATAAATATTCGAATTGGCCCTCGGGTGTGACAAACGCTGTGCGCTCAATAGACTCCTCGTGTACTGGTATCTGATGATATCCACTAGCCATATCTAGAGACGTAAAATAATTAGCTCCAACTAAGCGCTGAATTTGATCTGATATTAATGGCAAAGGATATCTATCAGGTACAGTGTTGTTATTGAGTTCCCGGTAGTCAACACAAAGTCTATCTGTACCGTCTTTCTTTTTCACCAGTAACATGGGACTCGCGAAAGGAGAACTGCTTTCCCGGATTACACCAGCGGATATTAACTCTTTAATTTGATTACGTACGACACTTCTTTCATCTGGACTTAACCGGTAAGGCCTTCGTTGAACCGTAATATTGGGGTCTATTAATTTAATCTCCAGTTGGCCCGTAGTAACCCTGCCAGTAGGCGTCCCTTCCACAAAGTAAGTAGAATTATTTTCAAGGAGAGAAATTAATTGTTGCCTTTCACGCCCTGTTACATCGCTGTTTATATTATCAAAGCTATTTGCTTTACATCCTACACCGCAAACCGAAACGACTTTTATTTTGTTAACCACGAGCTTATGTTCAAAAATCTCAACAGAAAAACCAGACGCTAGCAGATCTCTACCAATCATAATTTCGTCAGTAATATTTTCGTCAGGTACCACATGAAATATTAATTGAACCGCATACCCTTGAATAGTGACCGTTGACAGAACTTGAAAATTGCAATTAACACTCCCATTTAAGCCTACCAATTTGACTGCGTTATAAAATCGTTTGCCAGAGAGTCTACTTGATAAACTTTCTCTTATTAAAGAGCACTCGGCACCAGAATCGAAGCTAAATGAAAACTTCTCACCAGTTCCGTCCATGAGCTGATCAGTGGCTGCTTTGATGGTACAGATGTCCACCCGTCGCTCGACCCGTGTGTCGGTGTCCTTAGTAGGGCAGTGTGAAGCGATGTGCCCTTGTTCTCCACATTTATAGCAGGTTGGTGTAATCTTCTTTTTGACTTCGTTGT
The DNA here is from genome assembly GCA_025490895.1 of Thaumatotibia leucotreta. Taxonomy (NCBI): domain Eukaryota; kingdom Metazoa; phylum Arthropoda; class Insecta; order Lepidoptera; family Tortricidae; genus Thaumatotibia; species Thaumatotibia leucotreta. Next base: position 54,757 of record JALPQI010030731.1, on the reverse strand, counting down.
CTCCTTTTGGAAGGTGAGGTGTAGATGAGCTTGAATTCTCAGACCGTAAAGCGTCACGACTACTGTTTCCTCGGCATTCACTCGACACATGGCCTAGCTTGCCACAGTTATAGCATCGTCGAGAACTGTCACTACGCGGCTTCTTCGCATCCACAAATGGATATGTCTTGTCTTGATTGGAAGGTCCCCTTTTTCTAAAAGTGTAAGCCATTAGCTCTTGTTGTAGTTTGTTGCGGTTTTCAATCTCAGTGGTAAATGCTACTCGCTGAAGTCGAGATTCAATTTTTGCAGCATGAGCTAGTGTAACAGCGATAGCGATCTGTTCCGTTGTCAAAGATTTCCATCTTGTCAGCAAGGCGCTCATAAATCGACTGGTGTATGCTGGCAAACATTCACCTTCTTTTGGGCTCCCGTTGAATAGCCGCCATAAATTTGCCGCAGGAGTTTCAACAAAATCGAATCGCGCAAGAAACAGATCCTTCAACTGAGGCCAAGTTATTCCGGCAAAACTAGCCTGTGCTAACCACGCTGAGGCACTTCCTTTGAGTGCTTTGCTTATAGTCATTATGAGATTACCACCTGATAGGGGTTTTTCTTGTAAACATAGATCCACTGTTTCGCACCACGCACGAGCATCGCTATCCTGAATATCCGGGTTGAACTCTGGCAACGAAACTTTCGATTCGGCGACGCGTGGTTCTTGCATAGCGCGAATTAAGTCTGTTAAGTTCCGTTGCTGCATTTCAAAAAGTAATTTCCAACGGTCGCACTCATTATTAAGTGAAAATTTTTCATTCTGACCTGTGGGCTGATCCTGGGATGAACGAGGTAATCCCACTTCTGATAAAGAAGCATCAGGAGGCTCAGCGGGACGTCTGTCGTCACATCGGAGAGTATCAGGAACATTGGCGCCATCAACCTCATGGTTATCAGCCATCTTGTTAAGGAGATCAGAAAACGCGGAAATAAAAGCACGTCCTATGCGTTTATAAATCACTGGTTTTATTTAGACACACTTATAATCACAATAATGGATGATTGATCAAATAAAACTGGATAAAGAGCCAATAGGTTAGAAACACGTGCACCACCGTTCACAGCCGTTAATGTAATGACAGCTGCCAACCGGTCGGCGCCATCTTGCTACCCTATTCGGGGGAAACCCGCTCTTTATGGACAATTGGACACTTTCAACATTTCGATACCTTAATTAAAAAATAATCGACAAACATAATATTTTGACGTTTAAGCAATCAAAACAAACAGCTGAATAATAAACATAGTCATAAATCACTAATGTAGGCGCAATATTCACCGACGCGCCGTCATATATATTTCGAATCCCGTTCCAATCGCGGCATAATAATACCTACGTCCATTCATTAAAAAAAACTAAGCATTTGCACTTATCAGTCAGTTATTCAGGAAGATTACTTCATTTATGGATACTAGTTTTAAACTATTTTGGATTTGGGTGTTTACCCAAATCCAAAATAGTTTGACTTACTAAATACGTATGGAAACAATCGCTACTGGGCGTTTAAATGTTTGCCCCACAAGTCTCACAACAAACCGTTAAATACCAAATTTGACCGACACGACGCCGCAAGTTGGGCGTTGATAGTAAATAAATAATATTTCAATGCGAGTATCATAGGACAATCTTACACAAACTAACTAAGTCCCACGGTAAACTCAATACAGCTCGAGTTGTGGGTACTAAACGACAATATACATAATAAATACTTAAGTACATAGGAAATAACCATGACCAAAGAACAAATATTTGTGATAAACACAAATAAATTGATGGCCGGGATTCGATCCCAGAACATCCAGCTTCGTAGGCAGCGTCACTACCGACTAGGCTACGGAGGCTAACAAAGTCCGGGTAAGGTTGGTAGTGTCATTAAAAACCACTGCCAGAAACTGCACGAAGTTCACAAGTTATTATAACTAATGTTAGTAATTAGTTCTGAGTCAACCGGTGACGTTGAAATATGACTTCACTTCGCCGATTTGTCGTAACGTATGGGTTATGCCTGATTTATGCGAGGCAGGGATGTATTTCCCCATGAGGGTAAACATATAAACTTAGGACGTATTGCGAGAGGTAGAGCCATTTGACAACCATTTCGGTAATAGCTCCTTACCTAGGTAACTACCTACGCTACGGTCCTGGTGTACGTGTATTATGTAAATAAATTGTTATTATAATATACACACTCGGTCAATGAATACGGGTCAGGTGATTTTTTTCATAGAAAATAATGCAAACATGCAGATTTCAAATATTTTTTCAAAATATTTATAGTGTAGATAAAATCTTTAACATTGTCGTTAGGTCGGTTTTGTAGAGACAAAAATGTAGACCGTTTAAGAAAACCACCTAAAATTTTATGCTTATACGAGCTTTTTAATCATGAGTTGCTATTTTCATATCTACGGAGTCATCTGACGATAAAATTCCGTGTTTTTCGGATCGGGTGAAATCTTCAGGGAAATTCCAATACAATCTGATGTTAAGAACGGTATTTTAAATATTTGTAACCAGCATGTTTCCAGTATTTTCTATGAAAAAATCCACCTGACCCGTATTCATTGACCGCGAGTGTATTAGTGATTGCTCGTGACTATGCTAAACGTTCAATTGATTGTTAAATATAAGTAAAAAAGTAAATAAGTACAAAAACTAGATGTCCTAAAAAGGACGAGGTTAAAGCAGGTATCCAAAATACGGATATCTGTAAGAAGGTTAGCTATGTATAATCTAGTGTAACTATAAAATATACCACACGAAAGGGACACTGGTCCGTAGGACACTGGTCCCGCCTAAAGCGAGTCAGCGATTGATAGCTCTGCTATAAAAACAAACAAAAGATAATCGCTCCCGTGTAAAGAAGACACGGCGACATTTGTAATTCACCGGTGAGCTAAAAGTAATAACGAACAAAAATACCCACTTGCCAAAGAACGAGTAGAGTTGAGTATCTCCCATATGAAAAAATGATGGATATTTATATCTACATTGGCTGTTCACTCTTCGAAATCCTTTACTTAACACGCACTTTATTTGAAATTATCGCTCGAAAATGTTCTATCAAAATTTTGAGTAAAGTCTCACTTGGGTAGATATCATAAGTACTACACAGATGACGCTGACGATAGCGATGGCGGCAAGCCTCTGTCCACAGGCGTCCGTTCATTAGTGACCGCATTCCCTGATTGCTCGCCTTGCACCTTCCACTAGGTAAGCCTTGTAGCTAATATCTACAACTATATATCTTGTTGAAAAATAAATACAACTTATGGTTGCTGCTATAAGAATAAGATAAAATTATGAATATACATTTCAATGTAATTATTGAAAACTAATTATTTGAGTTACGCAAGGTATTTTAGCTATCTCGTGAATCGTAATAAGTTTTGTGCTGCTAAGTACAATAAAAAATCTTACTGAGTCAATTAACTACTAAACATTTCTATACCAATTTCAACATCTTCCTTTTATGAAAATGTAATTATACCACAATACTACCTTATTTCATAGTCGTATGCAATTCGCGAGTTATTCAAAGAACAACAAAAACCAAACTTTAACTACTACCTCAAAACATAATTAATAATGTTTCCAACTAGGATATTCATAAAGTTGTCAACTAAATGCAAACAACCGCATACAGAATCCGTTTATAAACAAAAAACAAGACTAACATTTGTACAGAAAGTAGGTAAGTATTCTAATACATTTTATGTGCGAAATCAATTCTCGGAATGGAATGTGTTTTATATTCAATACAAGCAAAATTCTTTTCACGACGCTCGTGAGCGTAGCAATTTTTTTGTGTCCAATACTTTTTAATTTCCCGTACCATAGACAATAATAAATAAAATCCTTTACTATTGTCCTACTCTTACAAGTTGCAAAATTATTTCAAACCTTATTTTTCCTAAAAATGCATATCTTCTTGTATCATCGCTTGTATCTCGTATCATCTTGGGAATTCACAATAATTTAACCGAATTAGGTACATATTTAAATTACATGCAGGGTACGTTATGAATAATAATTTAGGTTCGTATAGGTGATTATTATTATTTTTAGTTAGTAAAAAGGATTTATTAATTTATTGAAACTTTGAAAATTATTTCTTTCTCAATTTGATCACATTTCAACTCTATTCGTAGTGCTTAGTTAAAGGAGGAAGATATTTTTTCTCTTATAATTATTAGATAAATATTGTGTTATTATTAATAACAGATCTATTAATATCTAATAGTATTTGAGTAACACTGTTACATATTGTTTGCCGTATCTCGAATAATCTTAACGAATAAAGGAATCTTCAAGCTTTTACTTAAAAAAACATGGGAGATTTCTCATTCACTTCGGTATTTCACCATCAACATCATCTTTTGTCCTGCTGATGCTCGTCCCGGACCCGTTAACACTACATTAGATTTGCACAAAAAATGCTAAACCACCATTGTGACTTGATCCTAATTTCGTGAGACATTTGGTAAGTTGCGAAAAAGTCTTTCATAAAATGATTTATTTACTTGACGTTGAAAAAGAAATCTATCGATGTATTGAATATTAACGCCATGTTTTTAAAAGGTTTGTAACAAATACGGTGTGGTATGGGGGAGGGACATTAATAACAATGAAGCGTTATATGCAGCGAGTAATTTATTGATTGTAAACTGTGTATAAACCTATACCATTTGTCAGTATAAGACAAAAAAAAATATTATTTCATAATCATGTTTTGTTATAACTTGGTTTTATCACCAACTTGAAACCTTAAACCTTGATTTCACATACATTTTTAGTTTAATTTATTGATATTCATTAGTAACGTAAAAATATATCTGCGAACATGTTTCACGATGTCGAAGACATGAAATGCTACGGAAATTTAGCCATATTTGTTAACATTTTTTTGCTTTCCACTGACGAACGGTTTACTGAGAATTATGATATTTAAAAATATACGAATATCAACAGCTAAGTTTTGAGAAAAATATTCGTTTTAATATTAAATACTAACTGTATTTAAACATGTAAGTACCTACAAGACTTACCGTGAGACATTTTCAATATTAAATAATTTAACTGTCAGTATCGTGTATTTTTTTAGTCCTTACACGTGGTTTGATCTGGAGAGCTAGTTTTAAATTATTATTATTTTATTATTATAAAGCACTGTTTTCATCAGTCTACTAAAATATCTACAGCTTGTAGTCATATAGAACGACGAGCGTAGGCTATACTCTGTTTGGTTTGGTGTTAAAAAAAGCTAAACAAACTTGCAGTACCTTTTTATTGATAAATGCATATAAAAATCCAAACTAGGTACTAAATGAATCAAAAACAATGTAAATCACTGTATTTCCTTGTTACCTATATTATGTATATTTGCTAAAACTTATTTTCTACTCGTAGTTTTCAATAAAAAGATACTGCAAGATTGTTTACCTTTGTTTAAACACCAAACCAAACAGAGTATAGACATAGGATCACCAAAACATGTTGTGCGTAGTGACGGTTTTACTTAAGTAGGTACATAATAAACAAAATTCATAAATTTATCGTCGAAACTTATTTTTTAATATTGACCTGTCGTTTTGGGCAAGATACATCCGTGGTCGCAGGTTGCAGTAGGAGTTTTGTTATAGTCTGCGATTTCTAAGAATAAACTATTGACAGTTTAGAAATGACCTTTATATCTAAGACGTTAAGGCTATCGAAATAATTATGAGTCTTACCCTCACATTAATAAGGATTAATATATAACTGTCAAAGGTTCATTCTTACAAATCGCAGAATTTAACACCATCTAGCCGTTTTGGTTTTGAAAACTCTCACACATGGTCTCGATACAATCGCGGAAGGGCTGTTGATACAGACATGCGATTAAGTACAACTTGACATTAAAATATGACTGTATTCGTGAAAGTTTTAACTTCTTCTAAACATCTACAATTCTAAATATTGTGATTTTGATAGTTATTTCATCACTTCTATAAAAAAAAAACAATGTATTACGCTCAATTAAACTATATTATATTATGAAAATTAAATATTGCGTTCTATTTTTCATCAAGTAAAAGGCATGTTTCCGTATGACAGTGACATGGCGTGTTATAATGTACTTTTTCATCACACTTGCTGCCTAAGCGCGCCATTGCTTGCGCGCGCAGCGGGAGTAATAGAAAAGTGAAATTCTCTAGGGAGTAATCGAAATGTCAGTACGTCATTTAATAACGTTAGGTATGTCTTTAAACTTATTTTTTTGTCGGCAAGTGTGATGAAAAACATTGTATGCATCACGGTCGGTAAGCGGAATACTAACTCGAGTCATAAAAGCCCTCCGCCTAACGGCATCGGGCTTCTAACAATCTCGTTAGTAATCCCGTACTTACCTCCCTTGATGCACAATGTACTAATCTAATGACACTCGTACAATAATGGAAAATAAGATTTCTTTATTTCCACTCTGAAACGGGTTTCATTTACCTATTATAGGGATCTATGTAATAAAAATTCTAAGTCTAGTTACGACGATAACACACAATCATGCATACATATTTAAAAAAAACTAGGTACACTTTTGAAAGCACGTTATAAAGTCGCAGCATATTTAACTATTCCAACCTCGCCCCAGTACTAATAAATCAAGAGTCAATGTCGAAAATAGTCATCACACCAAAAAATAAAGCAAATTTCTAATTTAAAAGTAATTTAGTAGTCCATTAATTACATTTCGTTGCCTCCTATTAAGTCATATGGCGTTTTGCCCCGGTGCGGATGGATTCCCGCTTTGATTAGCATTTTATTTTTGAACCTTTGAGCTCTTTTAAAGAACTCTTAATATTTTAACTGCTCAAAAATGTTATTTTAATTAACTCAACCTAAAGCGTAAAATAAACTTAAGTTTTAGTTTCTAAAATTATACAGGGTGTCACCGGAGACATGATCAGTTTTAAATTTTTTTAACTCCACTAACAATCGAATGCACCGGGTAAACTTTTTTCTTTTTGTTCGTTTGTTTTCCTTTTAACGGTGGTTTCAGGAAGCTAAAACAGCTAGCGAAATTTTTTTATTTGTTAATGTTTCCCTCTTTAAATCGAGATTGTGTGTAAACATAAAATTGTATCATTTATTTAACATAAAAAGTAGTCTACTGACAAATAAATAAAAAAATATACATTTAACCCTTGACTACCTACGTCCTGTTTGTATCACACAACCACCTACCTGCGGTCATGGAGACCGCTTCTTCTTATGGGACCTGATTTATTTACTTTGGCGTAACTGAAGGGGGTTTAAACATATTAAATATACTTTAAATAGTTTCAGGCATTTATTAACCTACAAGAATACAAAAATAAGCAACAATTTGTATTTCAAAATTAACATATTTATTAGCTTGTTGTATTTTCGATTACAAAACTTAGTATCCTACAGGATATGAGATTACAAAATTAAAGAACATAATATAAAGCTTTTCATTATAAAAAAATAAAGTTGAGTAATCAAAAATGCTATTAAACTATCTAATTTGGTTACAAATACGATATTTTTGTAAAATTACATGCTTTTAAAATAACCATTCTTGTCTGCCGTCGACACACAATTTGTTCGAACATTCACATTCAAAACAAGTTTCTAGTCCTGTGGAAGACAATGATTATTTGCACGACGCTCTAAATAGGGTTTCACTAATTTTTCGGCCAGTTTCTTCATAAATTTGAACCTTTTTTAAAAATTGTGTTCAAAATTTAAGTAACACAACCACCTACGTACGGTCACTGAGACGGTAACAAAATGTATCTCAACCACCTACATGCGGTCTCACGGACCGCCGATGCTACTTTATTACTCACCAAATCCAAATGAGTGCACGTCTGAACGAGTCGACAGCATGGCCAGCACTGCGGAGGGGCTGGGCAAAGGTACAAGGTCACAGAGGCGTGAGCGATGTACTTGCGTTCAGTTATTGTCAATTTTGAATAATCCAGTGTCTGTGAGACCGCACGTAGGTGGTTAAGGGTTAAAAATGTTGTTTGTCTTTAACGAGACCAGGGGCATTCAGTTACTAGTCCTTAGTGGAGTTAAAACAAAACGGCCGTGTGGTGAGGGCAGTAAGAAAACATTTGTCACCATCCCAACTCCTCTTGAGGGTGTCGTAAGTGTCGACTAAGGGATTAGACCATTATTTGATAAAAGATTTATGATGGACAGCAGCGTAGTCACAGTGGACACATTAATACGATCGTCAATCCGCTTGCTCAGCGTGGAGATTATGGGCATTTACGTCCTAATGCGTCAATAGGCATAGTTAATAGGAGAGGCCTACGTCCAGCAGTGGACTATCATAGGCTGATGATGTATGTATGTATACGTAAAAAAAAAAGTAATGAAACTGATCACGTCTCGTCTTTGAGGATACCCTGTATAGAATATACATCGAGTTTATGCATTAACAGTGCTACTCCATCAGTGTTAAAGTGGAATATTTCACACAAAATAATGCTCGCCTTCCACTGAGAGCTCCTTTGAACTTTCACTTGGTACCGTAAACTACAATCAAAGTAACAATTCGCCGACGATGAACATGAAATAGGCCATTAATGAGTCCGTTCTACAGTACTAAGTTATTAAATAATGTTTTCTCAAACATGCAATGAAATGTTGTAGTTACGTGCCTAAAAAGCGGCCGCGAAGTACCTCGTTGCCGGCCTAGGCCGGCAAGTGCCTCTTTTTTAATTTTCATTTGACATAGGGTTGTGACCTGGCATCTTGGCTTTTAGCGAATAATTCTCTGTAAGTAATATTAGTATTGAAAAAAATGATTGGCTAATTGTTGCAGTTATACTTAATTAGGTATTTAAATTATATAATGTAAAATATGTACAATAACTACTCAAAATAATGTTTAAAAAGCAGTATTACACAGTGCGATCCGTCGGCCCCGATGACCGCATGCGATTAATTGGACCCAACAGACTGCATCGTCTAATACCGCTTTTTAAAAGTAAAAATTTGCACCTTTCAAACATGTCAAACTTAAAAAAAATGAGGCGTCGGTGTCGTATTTGATTTTTAAGGCAGTATAGCTTAGTGCTTTCGCCTGTCTACAAGGACTAAAAATATAAAAAAAAAGTATTTGACTTTTGTTGTGTTTCAAAGACTTGGTTATGTAGGTGACTTATAATTTCTTAGAATGAAGATATTTTTTTTTGTTTTATTTCATTGCATGTTTGAGAAAAGCATTAGACATACCTCGGCCATGAAGTGACGAGTTGCCGTCCGAATACTATCCGGCCTCGCTTCGCTCGGCGGTCTTCATATATTCGGCCGGCAACCAGTCACTTCGCGGCCTCGGTAGTAATGTACTAAAGTTGTATACTTTTTTGGATATAAATTACAAAAACTTGTTATTAGGTAGGTATATTTGGATGTCTATTCTGTAAATATATTTTCTCCAACATGTAATGAAATATTGTCCTTAAAATAGACTTTTAGGGCGCAGTAACCCACTAGGAAGGAAATGTAATTTTATAACACTTTTCAGGCCTAGGCCTGCAAAGTAACTTTTTTTTTTTCAACAACATTGTCATTATTATTTTTTGTATGTTTGAGAAGAGCGCTATACATACATGCCTCGGCGTGAAAACGGATTCCTACCTCGTTACCTATCGGTCGGTATATACCAACTTGGCTGGAAATCCTCATTTTTCCGGCCTCTGATGTAATTTACTTTAAAAACACATCTACTTCATAATATTTTTTTTTGAAGTAATTTAAAATTCTACAATTCTTGAAGTGAAACTTTTAAATAGTTGGTTTTCGTATACATTTTTTCAAGCCAAACTGAAAATAAATAACGGTTCCATAATGAAACTGAAAAATGGTAAATAAAGGACAGAGAGTGAAAACAAAGGCACGGAAATGAAAGAAAGAGAAACAAACGGGACAATGGAGGCGGAACTAAGACGGAAGCTGCGGGGGTGCATTAGACTGAGACAATTAGTCGCACGCTTTCCATTCCGTGATCCATTCTACAGAAAGACCCTTTTCAACGTGGGACGGACTTGAGGATGAGGTGTAAGGTCGCGTGTTTTGTTAATGGGTGAATATCTGAGCGTTTCAACCGCCTAATTTTGGTGGCATCATTTTTGCCGAAGCTTCTATTCGTTACAATGTGCTAGGCAGGATGCACACTACCTTATACAAAAGACAATTGAATTTGAGACATTTAGAAACTTCGGCAAAAATGACGCCTCCAAAATTAGGCGGTTGAAACGCACAGATATTCACCCTACTGCCCACCAAACGCATTTTCCATGTTGTAGGCAGTGCAATAGTTATATGCATTAAATGTAATATTCTCATTTGATCATAAGCGAATTTAGGTTTCTTGCTATCACCTACATTTTGTTCTTTAACAATTTTCGGATCAATGTTGCTAGAACTATTATAAAAAATCTAGTTTCGCAGTATTTTACTTATGCGAGCCAGTATAATAGTTTTTAATAATAAAAATAAGTTTTCGCTAAGGCTTTTCTCAAAGCTGGTTGTTCACTAGAAACGTTTTTTCACAGTAACAACAAAAGAGGCAGCAGATAACGGCAGATTAAAAATCCAAAGGAAATCCTTATGCTCGTTGTTTCTATGTACCTACACAAAAAACACTTCGTATATTTTTCTATTCTATTTTACAGGATGCCATTTCCAACAGGTAAACTTTGCGAGCAACTTTCAGTGTTAGTAATGAAAAAGTAGGAATACATCGGAATCTTTATTGATTGTGGTATTTTCCGTGTCCATTCCATATTCATTCAGGATAAAATCTTAAACTAGCGTATTTATCAACTTAAATGAAACATGAAAAAGGAACAATATCGCATCCATATTCCAAGCTCCACTGACTTCGCAAAAAGGCCGCCATCGTTAAGTCTGGTCTTTGTGACCACTGCCATTGTACAAAATAAATTTACGAGTAACGGCTGCTCTACTGTCAGTTTGTCTTCTTTTATACTTTGTTTGGAAAGGCACGTGAGATATATCAGCGTGCTTTGCTACGATATGCCTCCACTTTCCGCACAGAAACTACGCTCTACGCTCTCTGCGCTGACGCTAGTGCATTAACTGAAAATCTATTGTTATTTGAGACCCTGAAGCGGTTTTCATTCATGTACGAAAAACATATTTTTCATGCGAATATGCTTTACATCATACTCTGCATTGAAGTAAGTAGAAAAGGAAATGTGAATAATAAGTTCACCTCCCTGTACTGCAAACAAGTTTCTGACTGCCGGTTAATTCGAAAGGGAAATAAAACCTTACGTAATAAATTTTTTGAAATATTTTAGTTACTATTTAAGTGAACCTTTCTCAGAGCCTAGAACACTTTAATTCGGCCGAATCAACATTTTCCTTGTGTTTGCAAATATTCTGGCCTAGACTTTATTTTACGTTATATACCTTTTTACATTGAAAAGAATTTATTCTGTCGCCCGATATACCAATTTACTATTTAATAAAAATAAAAAACGAATAAAAACGATTTGAGTAGGGTGCGTACCAAGTGTGTACCCATGTGAGCCAAAATGCCAATAACAATTTCACAGTTGCAAACGAAATGCATCTGTCTTTAACACATTGGAATTTTAGCTAGAGTGTGACCACTGAAATAATCTTGGGATTGCCACACTTTATTAATAATGAAATTAAGAGATTTGAGACTGGAACATGTTTTGATTTTCTCTGTACACATAAGATACTTGACGTTAGATGCACTCGGTTAAAATGAACGAAAAACACATAATTACGTTTACAGTTACTCACAATATACGACTAGACCCAGGTGCGGAATAAAACGCAGTCAAAGTGTAAATTAAAAATAGTTAAATTCTCCGTGTTAACTTGCCCCGTTTATGAGATTCAGGTTTCATTAAATTCATCATTTATACAAATTTCTGGGAACACGTGAGAACTAAAATTAAAACTATCAAAATGTTAGAACCAACCTACTACAATATTTAGTTTTTAATCGTAGACAATTAGTTATACCGCAAGGAATTATTATCTGTCAAAATTTACATGGTCCGAATTTACGTACTCAGATTTTTTAGTATACAGTGATTTATTGATTTTCGTTACATTAAAGGGAAGCTTATTTAGGTCAAAAACAATCAATTTCTCTAAGAAACTAGTGTTAAATGAATGAACAATAAGTTCAATGACTGAACAAGTGTATTGCAACCTTTATTATATCCTAATATTATTTATGACATGTGCCGTCAGTCACCTGAGATTTTATTCTTAAGGTTATCTCACACCATTACAATTATTATTTATGAAAAATAAAATGCTCTACGTAATAAACAAAAGACGATATACCAGGCAACTTCTATTAATGTCCCAAGTAACCTGTCCAACTTAACGGAAATATAAAAAAATCATCCTGTATAGACACAACTGGTGCAAGTTGTCATCCATTATAACCAGAGATCGGAAAAATGTGCGTCATTGTTCGCAATTTCATCATTTAATCATTTTCAGAAAAATACATTTTTGTCACCGGTTACTATGAAAACCTTTTTAAATAGTCACCTTAAAGCTTCAAAATCAAATATAAAGAAATTATTCTTTTGATATTAACCCGTATTTAATCAATTTTGGAGTCATCTATATTATTGCAAATAATGACTCACATTTGTCCGATCCCTGATTATAACGCAGAATAAACATAGACACGATTACACTAGCAGCACATCCCACACATGTTTATACTTGACCGATTCATTACCATAATGTATGGTAATGCAGCGTCAACCGTCAGCTTTATTATCGAGGCTTTTTGCAAGTTCGGCTCCCCTAAGTAAACGTCACGGTCCACTGAGGCGAGGCCCATGTTTTATATCTACTCTATTCTATTAGAGACTTGTGTGTGGCACACTAGTGTATGTTACGTTGGCTGGTGACATTTCTTTTGAGACTGTTTCTAGGATTAATTCTAATGTGGAGATAGTAGAAATTGTAAGTGCAAATGAAAAATATTTTATTTAGAAAATATTTTGTCAATAAAGCTATGTAACTAAACGTCTTAAGTTCGATTTCTTGTGAGTTTCATCATTTAATTTTAGTTTATTTTTTATACACATTATTTTAATATAATAACATCTTTGAGCTTTGCCATTTACCATATACAGGAAAAAATCTTTAGACTAATACCCTGCCAAGGTTTTATGCGCCAATAATATCCATACACGGTAAGAAAGAATATACCAATAAACTTCACTCACACATTCCTAGGACTCAAATGAGCAAATTATGTTATTGGGCGTTTTCACAACCCTTGTTGAAATCACCTTGTTATTTAATTTGGTCAAGTTTAGGCTTATTCGACTCAGAATCACGAGCTCATTCCATTCTGTTAGGAGAAAAAATATGTCCCATAATTTTCATACATTTTTCATTCCTTCCATTGCGCTACCGCCTTTGAACATCTATGAAAAACGGTATCGTAATGGACAAAACATTTTGAGACATTTTTTTTTCTTCTATTGGAATCGAAAGATCGTGATCCTGAGTAAAACAAGCCCAAACTTGTCCGAATTAAATTAATATTTAACAAGGTGATTTCAACAACGGTTTGTGAAAACGCCCTATTTCAAAGTGTTTTTTAAATATATTTATTTTCAAAACTACAATTTCTGTATATAAATTAAATCTAACTAATCTACCTAACTTAACCTATATCTAAGATTGGTCCTTGTGGCATTGTAGGATGCTGGCATTTCCTCGCTGTATCACAATACTGATGCGTTGTGGGAGGAAGTCGCCAGCTCTTCAGTCTTTTGTGACGTTTCGCGATCTCAGCAAACAAAGTAGGTCAAATACTCAGAAAAATTGAAAACTTATTTCTAAATGATACCTGTATGCTTAGCACATGATTGGCATGTTAGTATGTCGCCACGAGATAGATTTTAACTATATGAATTAAAGAGGGATGGATAGTCTATCTTGCGGCGACATAATTGTCGCACTAATCCTGTGCTAAGTCTACTGGAATGAGATTTCAAAACATGTAATACTATACAGTGTGTGTCTTTGATAGCGACATTGCTTTTAAGTAACGATAGATTAAAATGTTGTTAACCATTTTAGTAAAATAATATAACGATTGCCTTTATTATTTAAGAGTAATTATTTTTTATAAAAATCTCGAGCAGCAATGTAATGCAAACATTTATTTGACGTTTCTGAGAGGAAAAGCTAGTTTCGTTTTCATTTTAATTCGATCAAATCATTAAAGTAACTGCGAACTGTTGCCGACGTTAAATTATTTACTGAATTATCCATTACTAGAAAATACTACAATTTAAAGCATGCGAGATTTGGACTACACGAGCACAACAAATTTACAACAACAATTCTTTCTGTGTCTTACTGTCTTAGCCAGCACATTTTGAATCGTATTATTCACTGAACTGATATCAAAAATCACTGCACATACATTATCACTTCTTAGAAATCACATTACCTAGTTCAAACATTTTTATTCAATTTATTAGGAAAGTCTGTTGATCAACAAACTTGATGTTATCTTGACACTTCAACTCAATCAATGTGAAGTTTTCAATCGGTACATAAACAAAACGATTATCTGATACCGCCTTCTTAGTTAACACAAAATTACCTAGCACTTAATCGTCTCTGTCGCACTTATAAGAAAGAATGACAAAGACGGAAAACTAAACTACGCTACTGAGCGATAGCCATTGGCAACTTGGCTAGGCACCCTGGGCTGTTAACTCCTTTTCTTATGAACAAGGGTCATGATTTTTGACGGACTTGTCATCGAAAAGTGTCACCGACATGTAGGATGTAAATAGGTAGGTAATTAATTGTAATTGTCAGGATGTCACTAAGAGCGAGATTTCAATGAAATCATATGTCAATTGTTAGGTTTAATTTATTAGTTATTGTTATTACTGATACATTGCGTGCCGAATTAATTTGTATGAAAAAAGTTTTTTTGAATACTTTAACTAAATATGCTAATTTCAGTTCATTAAGACTTGTACTTTCACCCCTTAAAAGGAATGTCGTTATCAAAGACACACTCTGTATAACTAAGCTCGCATGATAATAGCTTTGACACCAACATTAAATTTTTCATAGAGTTATCTCAAAAATTTGGATTTAAATTAAAATTCGCATGATATTTTAGTCTCTAAATCGACCTACTCACGGTGTATACATTTTGACCTTCCTATAGATTGAAAATACCATATATACCCTGTCCAAGCAATTAAAAAATGTAGTTGAGAATAGTTGGCTTCCTGTAGAAAAATTTTATATACTGCCCTTTTTTACCGACAAATTATAATATCATATTCTATTACTAAATGTAGGTAAGGATTATATAATCAAATGGTCGTTTACATTCTTAGCTTGCCAATTTTAGTAAAAAGCGCCAAGTCATCCACCCTAGATCTAGCAAGCTCTAGAAATTGCAGAGTCATCTCTTATGTTATCTAGGTCATAGGCTAATTTTAGAAGCTAAACAGAAAATAGTTTAATAGTATTAGTTCTTAGTATATTGTTTTAACCGCAATAATAGTAGGCACTATTGTTTTCTAGTACTACCTAGGTAAAGTTCGGGAAATATTATTTGACCAACTGTTTTCTTACTTACGACCTTTTGTTTTGCGTTATTGACAATAGAAAAGGGCTCAACTGCTGATTGTCTAGTAAATGTTTCTCGCAAAATAAAAGATCATAAGTGAGATACCAGTTGACCAAATAATATTTCCCGAACTATACTAATCTTATTATTTCAGTAATACCTGGGCGCCACAGTTCGCTTGAGACCTCAAAAATTTTCGATTCCCTAAAAAACACCAAGCTAAACAGATTATTTGCTCCTAGAAATCTCTAAATGACTCATCAAAGTCTTTAGAACCGTTTACAAGTTCCTCAGATTCAATTTAAATGTACTGTGTGTATATTTTAATAGTATAAATATAGGTATGTTAGAGTAGAGTAAGTAGTTAAATGCCTTAAATAAATTTAGTACATAAGTAGAAAAAAAGAGAATTACTTATCACTTTCCAGTTTGAATATACGTATGGTATGTTGAGCATGTTGAGCAATCAGGTAAGTTTGATAACTTAAACATTTTGGAAACTATATGTACATACACTAGGCTAGAATATGAAATTGCAAAAAGTGAGTCTGTTTAAGATATACACGTTAACATATCACAAAAATATATTAAGCACCTCTGTTTAGCACGACATGATGTCAAAAACCAATCCTCACAAAAGAGATTTACATCAATAAAAATTAAAACTAACGCAATTCAAAATATCGTCAAATTAATTTGTGTTTACATAGCAGCAAATATTGCACCTACAAAAAATATTCGCTTGGAGTGGAGAAAATAAATTATCATAATCTGTGATGTGTCATTATTATGCTTGACTAAGGTACGCGCTACCCCATATATCTTGTAACATTTACATAAGAGAGGAATGGATATATCATGTTTTATTCAGAGTCCACGTACATATCTGCTTCCGTATGACGTCAAGACTATATTTGTCAATAAATAGAAAAGTGCCGAACCTAACTTAACAAGCATATTATTTCATATTAAATAATTATGATAGATGTCACGTTTTCGAGCAAGTTCGATCATGCGGTGAAGACAGCGATGGATCGAGACCGTTGGAGACAACTGATCAAGGATGTATCTCATTTTGATCAGGATCCTCAGGAATGAGGGACCGATTAGAGAATAAGAAGTTTACGAGCTGGAATTTGTAGGTGAAGCGATTTTCATGAGTCTATATATAGAATTTTTTTTTCTTCTGACTTAAGATTCATAAAGTCATAAAGATATGAATTGATTAGAAACTATATTCACTATACTATATTTTTAGTACAGATGGTGCCTTTTTTACGCGCTAGTGCGAGAAGTGGCTCATTTTACGTCAGATCCAAAATTTCAGAAGGCACAATTCTGTACTAAAATAACGTCGTACGAGCACGTGCACAAAGGAAAATTCGTAACTCGTGCTGATTTAAAACACTCCCTTCGGTCGTGTTTTGAGACACCGACACCCGTTTCGAATTTCATGTTTTTCGCACTTGTGTCGTAATGTATGTACAATTTTATTAGTTGATCAAATGTAAACAGTACTATATTTATTTTATTATTGACTTCTACTATTATCATTTTGATTGCGTCATAAAATATCTAAGCTCTGCTGCAAACATTATCGACCTGCGACGCAAAGTAAATCCTCCTCTGGATTAATAGCTTCAGAAACTGAATATGACGTAAGGCTGCTTTACAATGTATCGCAATTCTTGGATAACGAAGCACGATGTTGAGTTTAATCTCAAAATTAATTAGTACTAGCATTATACTAACCTTTCTATAAGTAGGACGAGCTTTGTCGATGATGTTACTCGTACTATTCATTTTTAAAGGAAGTAATTACGGAATTAAAAAGTTTTTTTGGTACAATTTCACTGAAATACAGGCCTAAGGATCCAACGATGAAGCTTACACTTACGCCTTGTCGTATTAATCACTGAACATTTGATAGCGTAAAACGATAAAAAATGCGAAATTGTATACTCTACGACAAAAAATAAAGACGGCTACTTTACCTTACAGTTAAAACTAGTTAGTTTTCATCGAAGCGTTAAAACAATTTTAAAGTAGTCAATATGTACGCTCTCCATTTAAACGGACTTTAGAATAAATATTGTTCATTTTTAGATTTTGCAATTTACTTGATAGGTAAATATAAAAACGTAGATTCAGAAAAAAAAGGTCGGGATATTAGTTAGAATCTACATTATATTCGTTGGTCAGCATATACTAAGTGTTCGATTTTTTTTAATACTTGTAATACCTGTATTCTATGCTAGGTACTCGAAAAATTCTAATGAACTAATGGTAAAGAGTTACATGTTTTCACTAACACATTAAAATTTAATCCCTGCTGCTACGAACAAATAAAACATGGAAGCTGCACGCCATACTAAATGGCCTTTCAAAAACGGTCCTGAATTTTAGTTGATAAGTGACAACTCCTCTTCAATGCATCACGGCAATGTCAACCTATAAAAACGTAAACCGTCATTTAAAAATAGTTGTGATTGGACCCTCAAAGTTTTGATAAGAACTGTCGAATGTATAAAAGCTTTATTTATGGAGAATTGTACATATTAGGTATCAAAATAAACATCATTGTTACACATCAAAAAACCCTAAAGTGGCCCGGGGCATAATTCCCAGAACGCTCGCTGCATTGCCTCTTTGTACGGCTAAACTGAGCCTCTGGGCGAAGTACGACCCTGCCCGTAGGACCAGACACACCGATCAGTTTTTTTGAAATTTCATTCACGAGTTTCTTTGTGTCTGATGACCAGGGCCTAGGGTTTCAACCGCAAGTGCCATAAATATGTTATTGTTTTTTAAAAAAGCATATTTACGGCACTTGACAGTTTGGGCGTCTTCGGCGGCAGACCCCTGCTTCCTTGCAGAGCGCTGGACATGGGATGGGGCCAGCGTATCCACGCAGGTCACATCCCATGCCAAAGGGCGCCCCAAGTACCAAGGCACAAGAGATACGCCGTCTGGTCGTTTGCCGTCTGCCGCTGACAGACCTACTGGTTCCAAGGTCGCTGGTATGGAGGCGGAACCGAGCGCCCTACGAAAGAGGTCATTGAGTGAAGCGTGTCTAAACACTCGACCAGCACTCGACTGGCAGTGTAGTCCGTGTCGACCGAGGGGTCTACTGAACCTCCGCAACGGCAGCAGGGGTGCGGTTCACAAATTTTGAGCCCAAGCCGGAGACAGATAGCCACACGCAAAGCAGGCGGATCCAAAAGACATCCAATGTTTTGTGAAGGCAAAGCGTGTAGCCAATGTCCCGACTCGGGTTCAGATATAGCCAGGAGACGGGCTCGTTCCGTAGGATTATGACAGTGAGTTTCTAAAAGTGATTTGTGTACGATTTAACTTACAGTAATCATCACATCATCAGCCTATGATAGTCCACTGCTGGACGTAGGCCTCTCCTATTAACTATGCGTATAGTGCATTAGGCGGTAAATGCCCATAATCGCCACGCTGGGCAAGCGGATTGGTGATTGCAGTAATGTGTCCACTATTATGATGCTGCTGTCCATCATCAACCTTTTATCGGATAATGGTCAGTGACACTTCAATCCCTTAGTCGACTCTTACGACACCCGCAGGAGGAGTTGGGATGGTGATAAATGTATTCTTACTGCCGTCACCATCACCACACGGCTTACAATACCCGGCGATAAAGTTTGTACATCGGTCTCTGGAAAGAAACTCGGCTTTATAGAGCATTGTCCTTCTCTAACATATATGACGTTTATGCATTATTATTTGTCTCTTTCCAAAGACTGATGTGCAAACTTTATCGCCAGATACTGTTATCCCATGAACTTACGTTAAATACAGACTAGTTTAGACAGCTAAACAGTGTCAGTTTTTGGGTGTAACGTCATTCCCGAAACGTAAGTTTACGCGATTAAATCCCGTTTGTCATTCATTAAAATAATATATGAGCGATATCCGTGAAAGTTTAAATCAATTCCTTTTACTTACAAAAATACCCTGCATTACAATATGACGGCTAGGCAAACCCACAAGATGGACAGACGACCTTATGAAGGTCACCGGGACACGGTGGATGCAGGTCGCATCTAACCGGTACATGTGGAGGTCCAGAGGGGAGGCCTATTTTCAGCACGTTTTATGGCTGAGATGATGATGATGATAATATGAAACAAGCTACGCATTTTTGTGAAGAACACGCTCTATACGTATATAAACCATCAAATATCGATACCACCCCTTCTTACAAGGCATTTACATGTCACATCTCACGAGCATTCCCCTTAAAATCTACACAAGCTTGCCTAGTCGGAATAAAATTGTTTATGTAGCAACCTAATTAAATTTGTTCAAATGTCACATCTTGTGCGAAAAGGAATGTAAGTACATATTATTATTATTTATTTACCAATAAGTGGAATGCTAATTAAAAGGGAATTGTACACAGGAATTAAAAGCTTGAGAACCCTTAGAAGGAAACTGCCTTTGACAACATTTGTATTTAATAATTAAATTTGGCCATACCCTTCTTTGAAAGCAATTTTATTATGTTGATTTTCAAAGAAATTGCTTTTATTTTTCAAAGCGGGGCTGAAAATATAATATTTTAGCAATTATTAACAATTAGATACTGACATACTAGACTAGACAACGGCGTGGCTTAATTTTGCTATCATAGTCCTCACCTGTAGAATATAATTTTGCAAATTCACGACTTAGTTATTTTACGCACCTGCTAATTTAACGTTCAATTAACAAAGTAATCAAGTAAATATGCGCAAACGATTTTACCCTTACCCCACCCTGACCTTAAACAAAACAATAACGCATTAGAACTGTCCGTCACAGATACACAATTATACCTACAATACGCCGGTGAATAGGGGAAATGGTCCAATCCTGGAACAATAGTTCCCGAAACTTACCCGAGCGGGAATTTCATTGTGCCAGGCACGTCGCTAATCTGCTCTGTGACACTTTACATATTAAGCTTGAATTTAACTTGGAAAGTTTCAGTTTGTCAGCGTCATTACAGTTTCTTAGTATGTTGCTAAGACCCATCTTCACATTTGTTTGGGACAAAGGTATACAAAACATGTTTGAATGGAACTAAGTTTAAATTTGCTAAAGTTTAAAGCAAGGAGTAGGCGTTTATGTGACGCTCCTACCTGTATAAAAATGATTGCATTACGCAATTACGCATGAGTTCGCAATAAAATTATATTTTTCAATCATGCAATGAAATATTGTTGTTATGTTCCTTACAATAGGCTGCGAAATGTGACATTTCAGGTGCGACTAGGACAAGAAGTCCTTAATGGAAGTTAATACAAATCTTGAAAGCCTAGGCCGGTAAAGCGCTCTTTTTCAATTCCATTCTACATAAATTTATGGCACAGGAATCATGAGTAATCATGACATTCTGCCACTATGCAAATTTTTATTGATGTTTTTGTTGTTTATTTCATGACATGTTTGAGAAAAGCATTATACATGCCTCGGCCGGAAATATGGGGTTGCCCGCCGCAGACCTATCCATAGTTTACATGTCTTTCGTCTCGGCCTCTATAGTAATGTACTATTATGCGCCCTCATAATTATTATTATGCTGGTGTGCACTATAATATGCCTAAGCCTAATAATATGAAATCAATACACTGACACAGTCTCAGTTCATATCGCATATCAGCCCAGAATTAGTAAAAGCGATAGTACTGTTGAGGAATGTCAACGATTGACGTAGTATTTTAGACTGTATGTAGTGGTGTTAAAGTTTAAATGTGTTTGTCTGTGTCAGCTTCTGTAATCTACCTGTAACTACTTAGCCTTAAATTTAGGGCCAAGGAAAGTAATTTCGTACCAACCTAACTCAAATATGGAACAAACCACAGCTATCATAGATATAGGTACCTATGTTAAAAATAAAAATATGTATGTTATACATATTAGACGTCATATATCAAAGAAAAACGACCAAGATCACCTAACCTCCGAGGTGGGGATCGAACCCATGTGCTCAGCTTTCGCGGCTGATGCCTGCACCCCTCGGCCACTCGGTCTTAGCAACCACCGGTCAATTTTCTCAGGTATATGCAATCCCTTACAAGGCTAGGCGCCTTTGACCATTCCCTAAGGGCAAGCAATAGGTACATGCCTGCATCTCCTATTAGAATACTTTACAGTTTTCTAGAATAGCTAGAGAGAGCTGTAAATTATGTGTTATACAAATATAAATTAAGACATTATTCTCTGGCCTGTCAGTAAAAAAGGCAAAATAAAATTTTCTATGAGCAGTCAACGTATGTATAATATATTTATAATAGGTAGGTACAGTACAACTTGTAACTCGAACGTGGCAGAGTAATCTTAACTAGCGTGGTTTGCTTTATTTCCATCCCGCTCTTACTCGCGTTTTGGTGCGAGCGTGAGGAATACGGACAGTATTTTAGTCAGAGTTTCCAAACAGAAGCTCATGCTGCCAGTTCATAGTAAAGACACTGATGTAGTACAAGTATAACGCCTTAACAATTTTCCTAAATTGTTCCAACCAATTAGAACCAAGTCAAAGTGAAGCTATAAATCCAACTGTAAAAAATCCCTTTATCATCATCATATCAGCCGAAAGACGTTCAGTGCTGAACATAGCACCCCCACAAAGATTGCCACAATGACCGGTCCTGTCATCCACCTGTGGTCCTGATGCCACCCGCATCCAGCAGACTCCTGCGATCTTCACCAGGTCATCAGTCCATCTTACTACTAAAAAAATCCCTTACTACTTGTTATTTTGACGGGGTTCTGGGCCAGTGGCCAAGGTTAATTGGTTGAGTGTACATTCCCAAGTTAAACAAATACAAACCTTTCATCCTATTAACTGACCTGATTCGGTATAATTTAATATTGGGTGCAGAGTACTCAGAAATAGCTTCATAGGTACCTACTTGAGATAGGTACTCGTTTATTAACATTACTCATTCTGGTAGAAATTCGGACGTTTCCTTATAGGTGCATTTAGACCAAACGAGCATTCGCTCATTCTATCCTCCACACTACGAAATTCGAACGTTAGGTACACAAAACGTGATTCGTAGAGTGGCGAATAGAATGAGCGAATGCTCATTTGGTCTAAATCCACCTTATTTCAAAAGCGTCACACCCTGACAAAAGATAACGTTCAGACGCGAGTACTAAATTTAGTAGGTATCTTTAGTAACTATCATCATCATCATCATATCAGCCGAAAGACGTCCACTGCTGAACATAGGCCTCCCCCAAAGATTGCCACAATGACCGGTCCTGCGCCACCCGCATCCAGCGGACTCCTACGACCTTCACCAGGTCATCGGTCCACCTTTACTATACAGGGTGATTTTTGGGTCGTGGAGCAGGAGTGAACAGGGTACTGGGGACTGTTACGCTGCGCATTTTCATTATGGGGCCAACAAAAACACAAAAAACACCGAATTATAAATGAATTGATCCTTAATTGATTTCAACTATCAATTTACTCATAATTAGGTTCACGTAAATCTCTCTCAGCATAATCTAATTTATCCGTCTGCAACAGACTGCAGTAGAATCATCATTATTAAAAGAATTAACTCATCATCATCATCATATCAGCCGAAAGACGTCCACTGCTGAACATAGGCCTCTCCCAAAGATTGCCACAATGACCCTGCGCCACCCGCATCCAGCGGTCTCCTCCTACTGGATAATTAACTACAAGAAGTAATTGCTTTGAAATTAGGCCAGTAACCTATGTTATGTAGAATGCTTGCTTGGACTTCCATGTAGCCGGATGAGGTTTGAGAAGTTATGTGTAAACAAAAGGAACTCTTTGAAGGCTCTAACTTTAATTAAAATTGTAGGAATAATAAAATTGTTACTCTTTTCACAAAATTCGCCAAACGTCGTTTTGTTATTATATTTTAGTATGTTATTTCGAAAATATAATACTCACGTAGGAAGTTAATACGTCAATATTATATAAACAATATTATTACTTCATCATCATCATCATCATCATCATCATCATCATCATCATCATCATATCAGCCGAAAGACGTCCACTGCTGAACATAGGCCTCTCCCAAAGATTGCCACAATGACCGGTCCTGCGCCACCCGCATCCAGCGGACTCCTGCGACCTTCACCAGGTCATCAGTCCACCTTGTGGGGGGCCTACCCACGCTACGCCTTCCGGTACGTGGCCGCCACTCAAGAACCTTCCCGCCCCAACGGCCATCGGTTCTACGCGCAATGTGCCCCGCCCACTGCCACTTCAGTTTAGCGATTCGGAGAGCTATTTCGGTTACTTTGGTTCTGCTGCGGATGGTCTCATTTTTAATCCGATCACGCAGAGAGACTCCTAGCATAGCCCTCTCCATTGCCCTTTGGGTGACTTTGAGCCTTCTTATGAGGCCCATTGTAAGCGGCCACGTTTCAGTACCATATGTCATCACTGGCAACACACACTGATCAAAGACTTTCGTCTTCAAACACTGCGGAATATTGGACGAAAATATGTGTCGTAGCTTCCCGAACGCTGCCCAACCGAGTCGGATTCGACGATTGACCTCTTTCTCGAAGTTGGACCTACATAACTGGATAGTTTGTCCTAGGTATATATATTCGTCTACAACTTCGAGTGTAAAGTCTCCGATTATTACGGGAGTTGGTGCTACATGGGAATTTGACATGATTTTCGTCTTATCCATGTTCATTTTAAGACCAACTCGCTCGGAGGCTTTACTGAGGTCAACGAGCATAGTACTTAAGTCCTCCAAGGTCTCAGCCAAGACTACTATATCGTCAGCGAATCGAAGGTGAGTGAGGTACTCGCCGTTTATGTTGATACCCAGCCTTCTCCAGTCCAGAGTTTTAAAGACATCCTCCAGTGCAGCGGTAAACAGCTTAGGGGAGATGACATCTCCCTGCCTAACTCCCCGCTGCAGCAGAATAGGCTTCGAGCTCTGGTCTTGGAGTCGGACTGACATTGTGGCGCTCTCGTACAAACACTTCAACACCTCGATATAGCGGTAGTCGACTTGGCACCGTTGGAGAGACTGTAGTACAGCCCAGGTTTCGATCGAATTGAAGGCTTTCTCGTAGTCCACAAACGCTAAACAGAGGGGCAGGTTATATTCTTCGGTCTTCTGTATAACCTGGCGAAGCGTATGGATGTGGTCTACGGTACTAAAGCCTCTTCGGAAACCGGCTTGTTCGGGAGGCTGGAAGTCATCAAGCCTGCGTGCAAGACGATTCGTAATGACTCTTGAAAACAGCTTATAGACATGGCTCAGAAGTGATATGGGTCGGTAGTTCTTCAATAAAGCGTTGTCACCTTTTTTGAAGAACAGTACCACCACACCTCTGTTCCATGCCTTTGGCGTTCTCCCTTCCAGTAAGACGGAATTGAACAACTTCTGAAGGGCCGTAAGGATCGGTTTACCACCCGCCTTCAGAAGCTCAGCTGTAATTCCGTCCTCCCCAGGCGCCTTGTTATTTTTGAGCTGTTCAAGAGCCATTCTAATCTCGCACAGGCTGATGTCCGGGATGGCTTCTGTGTAGTGTCGGGTCAGTCTAGCTCTTAGGTCTTCCGCTAGATCAACGGATCGGGTCTGCTAGTTGACGTGTACAGCTGTCCATAAAAACCCTCTATCTCAGTCAGCAGCTCAGATTTGGATGTGACGATTCTACCATCCTCAGTCTTTAATTTGGCGAGCTGGCTTTGCCCAACAGACAGATCCCTTGCAAAAACTTTAGAGCCCTTGTTCCGCTCGATGGCTTCTTCTATACACTTGGTACGGAATTGGCGCATATCGCGTTTGAGGGACTTAGAGATCTGTCTGTTGAGCTGCCGGTATAAAGTCGCATCAACTGAGGATTGTAGAACCAGTTCACTCCTTTTTTCCATTAGTTCCTGAGTGGAGTCTGAGAGCTTTCTGGTCTTATTTGTCCGTTGGGCCTTAAAAAACTTAGACCCAGTGCTATGGACAGCTTCCACAAACCCGTCGTTGAATACGTCCACATCATCGCCTAGGCAATCGAAACGGTTTTGGAGTTCCAGCTGAAAGCTCTCGGGGTTTTGAAGATGGAGTGCAGGACGGAGCGTAGACTTCATCAGTCGCGAGCGTTCTAGCTTAGGACATATATTCAACGTGCCTTTACCAAGCGGTGATCGCTTCCGGTTTTAACCGTACTGATCACAGAAACATCGTTGAATATATGTCTCTTCGTCGACATGATGAAGTCGATCTCATTTTTAGTTGCACCGTCGGGACTCATCCAAGTCCATTTTCTGTGCTCGCGTTTCTTAAAGAAGGAGTTCATCATGTAGAGTCCCTCCTTCTCCAAGAAACCAGCCAGCAGATGGCCCCGGTGGTTCCGACGTCCAACCCCAAATTGCCCCACCCTCAGCTCGTCACCATCTCTCTTGCCCAGTTTCGCGTTGAAGTCCCCCATAACAACGGTGAAGTAGGTTCTGGAGCTATGCATGGCTTTTGAGATATCATCATACATAGCCTCCACCTCGTCGTCGGAGTGTGTCGAAGTCGGCGCGTACACCTGTATGACCTTCAGCGAGTATCTCCCAGATACTCTGAGTATAAGGTACGCCACCCTAGCTGACACACTCTCGATCTTCACCACGTTGTTTACGAGGGACTTGTGGACGATGAACCCGACACCTCCCTGGGACTGATGGTCGCCCTCCCGGAAATAGAGCAAGTTGCCGGACTTTAGGATTATCGTGTCCTCGCCCTCTCTTCGGACTTCTGACAATCCCACAATGTCCCAACGCAACTTGCTCAATCCTTCCTCCAGTTCCACTAACTTTTCGTCGGTCCGCAGTGTACGTGTGTTATAAGTTGCCAGGGCCAGGGGTCGTCGGTGGTGGTAGCCGGATCTTTGCCGGAGATTCTTAGCACCCCTGACCCCGCTAGCACCCTGGCCGCTACCATAACCAGGGCACCGGGGTTCGCCGGAACCTCGGGGTCGCGGCCTTTTCTGTGTATACATTAGGAGGTAAATGCCCATAATCGCCACGCTGGGCAAGCGGATTGGCGATCGCAGTAATGTGTCTAATATGATGACGCTGCTGCCCATCATCAAACTTTTATCAAATAGTGGTCAGTGACACTTCAATCCCTTAGTCGACTCTTACGACACCCGCAGGAGGAGTTGGGGTGGTGACAAATGTATTCTTACTATTACTTATTGTTGTTTTAATTTAAGTTAAGGACCAGAGCAACGATTTAAATCGTAAGTACCAATTTCCTGCAGCGCGTACTGTGTAGACGCCATTTTAACAGATTTAGGTGTGTAAAAATATCCTAAGCTATAAAATATAATGGCAAGATTGAAAACTGGTACAGAAAGTTAAAAGAGTCATGTACCTACATTTAAAAAAAAACATTTCCCAGCTGGTTTTCCAATATTAAAGCAACGCTTAATTCTGGTGTATATATTTTTTGGATTCTGAAGGAATAAACGGCATTCGAGTGAAGTGTTATATTATCATTTCTGTGCATACTTATCATTCACGTGTCAGACAGTATATAAAAACTAAATACAAAAGTACCTATACCTACCGTACTTAAGATAGGTATCGAGTGTTAATAAGAGATATTTCACAAAACAGTCTGAGGTGTCCTGTGACATTAAAAGAAACATCAAAGATGCATAAACAAAAAATTACGCCGAAATGATAGATGAAACGAGTACTGTTGAAATTGGCCCAAGTATGTCTATCCTACAAGGTCAAAAAGCATTATTCACGAGTAAATCTAAAAAAGCCCCCTCTCGCTTTATGGCAATTGTGCGAGGAAATCGCATTCGCCAGCTCTTCGGTGGTCAATTGTATCAATAAATTATTGTAATGTCCATGTACATTTTTTATAATTTAAAGTACTTTTCTTGGTCTTTGTCACATCGTACCTTTGAGACGGTAAAGAGCCCAAACCGTTGATATAGGTACTTCTTTACATAAATTTAGACTAATATCAGTGAATAAGGAGAAATAACGAAGGAATCTATACAGGGTGAAACATGAGTCGTGAACAGAACTACGTTTTTCTAACTTGTGGCTTTACTTACGTAAAAAAAAATATTTTTATCAAACAGATTAGAATGCAGTTGTAGTAGCACAATATAATCTTTCGTAGTGAGTGCATACATTTTGTCGTGGCGCAGGTAAACTGACAGGCGACTCTGAAATATGTCCTAGCTAGGATATCTTTCGGAGAAACATAACTTACAAGATTGGTATTTATACCCATATTTATGTGTCACATCACAATCTTCGAAAGCTAAAAACAAGCATTATAATATAATATGCCAGTTATGAACAAAGCCACTCAAAAACAACCCACGACATGATAATAGGAAAGCCAGAGTTAAAGCAAAATTGAATTAAACACGTATTAATTCACTATTCCGCAGAACTCTCTGATTCCGCGCGAACTTCCCAAATTTCCGACAAAGCGAGAAAAATAATTGAATTAACTAAGAACTCCATGAAACTCGGTACGCGGGCTATGTACGCTTATAATTGAGTTGTGCTTATTTCTTGTACAGTCGACGTCGAAGATATCATTACTGTTTAGGTGCCAAAAATATATTATACACGACCTTAATATCAAGGCAATAAAGTCGTGTAAATATATTTTTGGCATTGAATCGTAACAATATCTTTGACGTCGACTGTACATCAATTAAGTATTTACATATTATATACGTATCCGATAATGATAAGTTACTTTATGAAATTTGCTAGGTTACAAGAAGATCAGACGGTTAGTACCTCTCCAGCATCCTCGTTACAATGGCACAAGGGCCAATCTTATCGATATTATGTAGGTTAGGTTAAGTAAATCAGTAAGAAATAAAACTATGAAAACGGATAAACTCGCGTAGGTATATTTAACTAAAGTAACTAAAGTGTTCTAAACGTCGGAATGATGTTAAAAATGTATTGGCACATGCTGATCTAAAGATACACAGACTTTATACTTTCACATGAGTCACCACCTGGCGAAGATATTTGTTAACGTGACAACCTTAGTCGCCTGCGTGTTTTAATATCTACTTTAAAATGCCAAGTAAGCTTATCGACAATTTTTGTTCGTAGTCTGCGATGAAAATTTTTCATAACTACATTGGCACATCGGTCATTACTACGGCATTTTTACATCATGACATTAAAAAAACTTTAATTACAGCCAGTGAAGTTATGATGGTTCCGTTTTATCTATTTATCGTGCTACGCGTCACTTTCGCACTTGCATATTTGTTAAAATGTAACGGCAACGCCGAAAAACGATCAGACGCGGTACCATCATACGCCTACTGGTTTGTAATGACAATTAAGAACGATATCTTTAGGAATACATATAAGATTGATCGGCATTTTTATATTATAACATCGCTTATATTGTATTGAATTAACCCCCAAATACATTTTGTTATTGAAATTTTGTGCTTGATTGTCGTTACAAACCTTAACCCTTAACCAGGTTGTGATCTCATACACGGAACACATAGGCCTCCTGGTGACGAGCACAGGGCGTATATTGACCACCGGGTTTTTTTTTTGGAAATAATGTTTCTAAAAAAAAACAAGAAATTATTTTTTTATTGATGCTATTATCTACCGAAATCAGGATACGAAAGTGAAAAAATCGCCAGGCCTGTTTAAGGGTTAATTTCACCATAATTGGGTGACCAATAAAAGTGAAAAACCTCATCAACACAAATATCATAAGCGCGATTTGATAGCTCGAACGGCTGTTGCTCTCCGAACCTCAAAAGGTTAATCTAGTAGGTAATTATAGATGTTTACAATGTTATATCTGCCTACCAGAAGCGGTTTCATTATTTTAATTAATAGTTCAGTTTCTCGTGTATCGCTTATCTAACGGGAGCCACCAGCGATGAACGAGCCATTAATGAGTCCACTTACGGTTGAAAATGGACATTAGAGATTGTGTAAGTATTTTTTCGTGTTTCGTACTCAATTTGTGGGTTCACATAATATATAATTACGCTATTACGTACTGTGTCAACGGATTAGCTACCGTAACTCATTACATAAGTCATTAGCACTTGACTAAACTGCAGTTACCGTGATACTAGATATCGTCATTGCTAGATAAAATAATTATGTAGTTTTTGCGGGTGGCTTAAGCGACAATGCTACGGTTTTCAATAGCCAATATTAGTTTATTATTTATTGGATCTGCGCAATGCAAAATATAAGTTTAGTTTTATTAAAATTTCATTGTGATTGTAGTTGGTAGCAGCTTCTAGTATACTTTTGGATTTATTTGGTTGCCTCTTCTTTCAATTATCGCAGGTAGAACATGCTAAAGGAAAAATAAAAATTCAAAGTACTCATAACTGTTTATATTATTATGACATTTTTTTAAACGTAAACCCTATACAAACATAGCTATCAACGAATGACGACAAAATTCCAGGACTTTTGACGTAATTCATTGAACTTTGGATGGAATCATCGGTTAACAATTTGTGAATTTAACCTATTTTCATTGGAAATCTGGCAATGAAGTGGCGGGTTGGCAAGTTTTACACAGTTTAGTTTTTATTTTAGTCCAATATTTTTCGATGGAACGAAGTTCGGAAGAGATACCCACCAATCTCTTCCTCTCCTCCTTAAAAGCACTGCCCTTGACTGAATTTGCCTCATACCATTCCATAGCTTGAGACGATTAATGGCAACTAGCTAAATTCTGCCAAAACAATTGTGAAGCAGTGTTCAGTTTCTTTGCGAATGGTTAAAGTCTATTTTAAATATCGGTATTAATTGTCCCGGTAGTAATAAATGGTGAGCTCCTAGGATATGCTTGAGCGTATAGTTTGTCAAACAGAGTATTTCTTAGAAGAATTTTCTACTGGAGTCACCTTTTCAGACTCATCGCGATTCGATAATGTCACAAGAAGAATAGTACCGGCGTAGAACACCTCCGAGTAGTTTGATAAAATTTCGCCACAGCTAAAGTTGATAGATGAGGATTTTTACTAAATTTTCACAAAAAATTCAAGAAAAAACCGCTCATGCTAATGCTCAGTGTAGGATTTCGTAGTTATTCATCCGATTATGATCAAAATATTTTAATTTTAGAATTCTATCAGTAAGCCAGTATTCATGATTATTTTCATACCTATTATTTGGACCCACGGGTCAAATTTTAGAGAGCACTTTTTTTTTTATTCTTGCGCGGATATCTCCAAAAATATTGCCTCTAGATAAAAACTTTTTATTAAAAACCCTTTTTCTTTTTCAAATATCTATTCCACAAATACCCCACGTTAAAGGTATACAGAAAAATAAAATAATCATCGCCAAGTTAGCACTAGGGGACGTAAACGAAAAATAAATTGTTAATCTATATTTTATTCTACCTACCACTTTTTCGGCGTACATATTGATAACTAGTATTAATACTAGAACATTCGCTCATGGGTCCATTGGACCCTGTCATCTTATTTTTAAACAGAAAATTGTTCGTAGCACATCGCACCATGTTGTCATTCTGAGTACCTTCAAACGAATGTTCGCTGCGTTGATGCGTTACTTTGCTGGCCAGTCAGCGTGCCGTCACAGTATTACAATTAGGCAAGGGTCCCGGTTCTGAATTTGAATGGCTAGAACCGGGAATTCCCGGTTCTGGTACCGTACTTGTAAAGAAATCCCGTACCGGCCGCCCACCCTAATTACAATGTACACAGTAGTACACACATTAAAATACAAGTATGTACATGTACACTGTAACGAAACGCTTTTGGTGTTTTTCGCCGCCAGCGTAGGCATTTACGCTGTTGCATGCAAATATGCCAGGGTTGCCACAAAATAGGATCGGTGTACGTTGTTGGTTCATCTGTACACGGACTATCAAACGAAATAAAAAACGATGCAACTTCTGTGAAGGCTCTTAATTTACGGTTACGCAAAAGGCTCCTAGAATTTTATTCTACAAAAGAATACAGAATTTGTTTAGAAGAGTTCCTTATTGTTTGTCTGCCTCCGTAGCGTAGTTGGTAGTGACCCTGCCTACGAAGCTGGAGGTTCCAGGTTTGAATCCCGGCGAGGGCATTATTTGTGTATTTATTTATCACAAAATATTAGTTCCTTGGTCGTGGCTGTGTATGTATTTAAGTATCTATATATGTATCTATCTATTATACAGGGTGTAATCGATAAGTGTTTACAGGCCATAATTCCGTAAATATGAAAGATATCAGAAATGTTTTAACTGATATCGAAAGTACGTTACCCAACGAGTAAAATTACATTAATTACTGTTTCTAAATAGATGAAGTAATATTAAAAATACTAACTTAAAACGCTCCCATGCATTTAGTATGACGACTTCCAGCCTTAAAGAATATCGGGTATCGTAAGAGATAAAACTGTTAGAGATTCGTTATTTGTACGAATACATAGTAATAAAATAATAATACTACCGTTTATGAAATAACTAATCTAACATATATTCTTAAGTAAAAAAATATTCATATTAAACTATAAATGTCTTTGAATGAACGGTTACGTACTAAATGTATTGGAGGGTTTGAAGTTAATATTTGAGATATTTCTGATTTTATTTCAAAAAAGTTATTAGTGTAATTTTACTCGTTGGGTAATGCACTTTCGATATCAGTTAAAAATTTTCTGATATATCTCATATTTACGGAATTATGGCCTGTAAACACTTATCGATTACACCCGTATATATCGTCGCCTGGTATCCACATCACAATCCTTAATTGAGCTTACCGTGGGACTAGGTCGATTTGTGTAAGATGTCCCAAGATATTTATTTATTTTATTTTATTTACTTTATTTCAATGTGTAATAAAAACAATAACAAATAGATAAATAAATAATAAAAAATATAGGTAATTATAATGTAGTGCAATGTAATTTACTGTAATAATGTAATAAATAACAAGGTATGTAATATACTAATGATAAATGAAAAGGTACATGTACATCGCCAAGTTACATGTCGTTAGATGTTAGATATGTAACATACTATATAAATTATAAATATTAGATGTCATATATTATACCAAAGAAAAATGACCAAGATCACCTAATGTCCGAGGTGGGGATCAAACCCATGTACTCAGCTTTCGCGGCTGATGCCTGTACCCCTCGGCCACTCGGTCTTAGCAACCACCGGTCAAATTTCTCGGGTGTATGCAATCCCTTACAAGGCTAGGCGCCTTTGACCATTCTCTAAGGGCAAGCAATACATGCCTGCACCTCCTATTAGAATACTTTACAGTTTTCTAGATAGCCTAATATTTATAAGTAAGTTTAAATTAATTTACAAAAAAACATGGCCACGCCTGCCCTTTGCGAGCGGTACCACAAACTAAGCGAGTTTGTGGTATGCCGTCCACGCGGCCCGATCCTCCGCGAGTTCCCCGCTTTGCTCTGCGCAAGTACGCGTTACTGTAGGGAATAACATGTTCGAAATACTGTGGCGCCGTGCTTGCGAGTGACTGGCGTCAAACGAGCGAATGGGTCTATTAGACCCGTAGGGACCATTTACGTGTACATTTTTTTGTTACGAATCGGTCCACTGGTCGGTTAGTGGCTAATTAGGTGAGTATTATCGACAATCAATCAATCAATAATATAAAATCCTATCAACATGGTAATAGGAATCGTTTAAAATAACTTTTTTGTAACAAATAAATTAAAATATACAATATTACCAAAATTAACAGCATAATTTGTGAAAGTTCCCAAAGCTAACTAGAAAACGTAATAGATTTGCATAATTTTTACAACAATTAGTAAAAATAATGTTGATCATTTATAACGTACATTTTGTATAATTATTTCTTATTTAAATAAATGTTCACGTATACAGCATTCATATCAATATTGTACATATTGAAATCAGTGGACTCTGTAGCGAAACGTTAGTTGATTTTTAAGGTTCCTTATAGCAAACTAGGGATCCTTATAGTTTCGCCATGTCCGTCTGTCTGTCTGTCTATCTATCAGCAGCCTATATCAGCGACTGTTAACTAGTACTAGAAAATTGCAAGTTGGTATAGATGTACATATTAATCACGAGGAGTAGGTAATGGAATATAGTAAAAAATAAATTTTGGAAAAAATAGATTTTGAAGGCGGCTAGCACGTATTGCTTGCCCTAAGGGACAGATGGATGGATTGTGGCCTCATCGGAAGACCAGCGCTGGCACTCGCCAGCAAAATGCTGAGATGAGGCCATTTCGTAGCTTACACGTCCTTATTTGTATAATATTTATTTTTTCGTCCCTGTATTTTGTGTGTGCTACGAATAAAGTTTTTTTCTATTTCTATTTCTAGATAGAACAGTATTGTCTGAGGCGCCTAGCCTTATGAAAGATTGCATATACACGAAAAAGTCGACCGTTGTGCTGTCACCGTTAACCCAGAGTGGTCGAGTGGTTTCGGCATCATCCGTGAATTCTGAGGACCTGGGTTTAATTAAATTCCATCTCCGTGGGACTCCTCCACCACACTTCGATATTTTTTCTGTAGTCAAAGTCAATATTTTCGAAGATAACTGGTCTAGAATCATAAAATTGGGCTAACGTAATACTTTAAAATAAAATTATTTTGAACAGACTCAGCCCCGCCGTTTTTGAATTTTGAATTACTACAAAACTCTACACTACTGACCGATTTAAAGTAAAAGTTTATGAATAATAAATAGGCTAATAGAGCCGTACCTTCGAGTTGAAAAAAAAAACAAAACACGCAATAAAAAACATGCAATTTCGTCGCCAGTCCCACACAGTCGCAAAGAAAAATTATACCTTTTAGTATTTTCAAACTAAAACATAGAGTACCCAAACTCCATAAGTATTGCAAGACATCCAAACATCCGAAAAAAAGTTGTTACCTACAATCAGTGATCGGATTAGGTAGTGCCATTTCGGGTGAATGACCTTAAACATTATACTTAACATGGATAAGCCTCGGGATCCTGGGACTTATATTTTTTTACAGAACATTTTCTTGTTATGTCATAAATTGAAGAAACATGAAAAAATGAAAGAATTTTGTATTTTGTGGTGAATATCTTTTATTAATACATCTTTTATTTGATGTTTTTATAGCTGCTACTAACAGTAGTAGAAATAAAACAATTATTAAAGAAAACTCTATGACTGCTCTACTTTAGACCACCAGAACCTCAGTCCAGTTAGTAGTTAACGAAATCAAAGTCCAGTGAGATCGGCCAAAAGAGTCCCAATAAGAGCGTCTCAAAGTCCGGTAAAGAAGTAAAAATGATTGATTAAACCAATCATTTAACTACGAGTGTGAAATTAACAACTGGAAAATCATTATTAAAGGCACACATTTTTTTTATTTATTAGGATATAATACTAACTACATACATTTTTTATGATAGTATCGTAAAACCACATTGGTTTGTCTCGATACCTCATATGACAAAATTAGCTATTGTGCAAAAATACCCTTAAAACCATGTTCGATAAGTAAAATTTTTATCAATATCAAACTGAAAGTAAACAAAATAACTATAAAATTGTAAATTTTCGAACAAAAATTTTACTTTTCGTATTAAATGTCGGGCTTAGAAGTTATGTCCACACTAAGATAACGTACCGAAGTCCCGCGAAATGGCACTACCTAATCCGATCACTGCATCAGGAACTGCTTCTTTTTTTTCCTCAAAACCATGCGGGCAATTGCCACTATATACATAAATATTATGGCTTTGCTCTGCTCGCACGTGTCCGATTTTGTTACTTATTGGTACAGATTCATAAAAATAATAGTCCTTCATCTATTCAAAATCAATCATGGTATTACAGTATTTTGCAAAAACTAGTTTTGACTGAAAAAACACAGTTTAAACTAGCTTTTAACACCGTTTTTCTACGAAAATTACAAAAAATAATGACATAACATAATGCCTAATTGAGCAATAATACGTATATACCTGTATATATATATATATATATATTGACGCAAATAAATCAACAAATTACTAACTACTAACATGTTTTCAAAATAAACAAAATGTACATACATTTCCGTTTGTTAATTACCTACATTATTAATTATTAAAATTAGGCAGATAATTAAAAATTCGGAAAGCGCTATAAATTATGTATGAATGAAGTAACACTCAACAGTACTAAACTATTGTAATCGTATTATAGAATTACCTATTTTAAAAAGGTTACCGAATACAACAAATTAAAATCTCTTTTACATTTCAATTTTTTTTAATAAGATTTCTGCAGAGTGTTCCTACATGTAAACAAAAAAGGAATAGAAACCACTTACCGTATATCATAGAGATGAACAGGAGTAGGGCATTCAGTAAGAATGAATGCCTTTTTATCCTTTTCAGAGTCCCAGCCATTTTGAATCTTTTCATCACTTTTCTAATTAAATTTTATTTTACACTTGTCATTGTCACTTAATTTGTCAACACAATATTTTACTACATCTAAAAATGACTGCCTATTTTTAATTATTTACTAGACCTTAATTAATGACTAAACTGAAGCCGGCGTCATGTCACAACTCATAGTCGCTTAAACTCTACCTTCTACCACTAAATATGTCAACATTTATACTAGTTCGTAATTAACCCGTTGACTAATAGCAGAATGACACTTATCAGCCTTTAAAACGAATGTCACGTCGTATATCCGAAGTTCCTTCCCACTAAGTTACTGAGCTATTTTTATTTTATCTTAAAATAAGGGATTGCTTCACATAAATCGTTCCAAGCAGTCTGTTTCATCTGGAGCGTAGCATGGATTACTTTGTTAAGCATAATGCTGGTACTACTAAAATGTACCCGAAATCTCGGTTGTACTCCAAGATAAATCTGTCTTTAATCCTAGCGCAGAACTTTTGAAGAAAATTCGCTTTGGCACGTTATTCAGACAGGTTTACGACTACCCGTAAATGGCAAATCACTGTTTTATACCGAGTCATATAAGTTCGAAATCACTTTGTTCGTCACTGGCCACGAATAATCGCAAACGGCAATCGTATCTCGTCATTTTGGGGAGCGCGCTACGCGCGTACTGCCCTGTCGACCCGCCGAATCGCACTGACTTACATAAGGGATTTGGCTCCAGCCAGCTGAGGATCTGTGAGATAGGGATGCAAGATCATTTTCGTAGGGGTTGCAGGCTGAGTGTGAAGTAAACAGAGAGGGACGGAAGAAATTTCGCATTCAGCGTAGATCGGCTTCAACGTACCGCTGAAACCCTGTGTGAAGAAGCAATTAAAGTGTACATTTATCTGAAAGAGATACGTTTTCTACGTAACACGTTGAAGTTAATCTTATAATGAGTGTTTAATCTACTGGCTAATTAAACTCATGTGCCTCTGATCACAAAGAGGTCGTTTATAATCGTTCCCGGGTCGAAATGCTAAAAGCAAATTTTACACATTTGCGAATTTTATTTACTGTACTGGGTGTAAATATTTATTTACGTTAAAATTTGTAGTTGAATATACAACATACTAGCCGTACTCTAGTTGGTAGTGACCCTCCCTATGAAGCTGGAGGCTCCGGGCTTGAATCCCGGCGAGGGCATTATTTGTGTATTTATTTGTCACAATTATTTGTTCCTTGATTGTGGCTGTCTAATTGTCTATGTATTTCAGTTTCTATAAGTATCTATCGATTATAAAGATCATCGCTTGGTACTCGCATCACAAGCTTTCATTGAGCTTATCCAACTTAGATGTCCAAAGATATTTGTCTCTATTTTATTTATTAATACGGACATTCCATTGTTTTTACTAACTTTTTACCAATTTTTAGTTTTTTTTTCATGATATGTGTTAGGGGTCAAAGTTGTTTAAGTCACCGGCTAATCAAAAATGCAGTTATTTTCTGTGCCTTAGAACATTGTTAATAGGCCCTTATAAATAATATTTTTAATTAGCATTTATTTTGAAGCTGCATAGTTATGTCAGTGCATTTCTTAATGATGGAGTTATGTACCTAATCATTATTTACAAGCATATAATATATTGTGCTTGGGACTTCCTATACATACTTGTGTCAGTGTATGTTTTAGTTTCTACATAAGCAAGATTTACTGCCAGATTCAGATTGTCTTGTCATGATATTTTACCCTAATGGGGTAATAGTTAAGTAGACAAACAGATTGAGCACAATGGCTTGAGTATTATTTACTTACCAGTATATATAAATTTCAGTAAAACGACAAAACAATTATACATGTCGTAGGATTTGATGAAGTCGTTTGACGACGCTATCTGACTCATTTGATATAGACAAAGGAATAAAGGTCTGAATAACTCGATTTGATTTATCAGTTTTTGTTCTGGTTTTCTTAAGTTTTAATAAACGAAAAACATATTTAGCATTAAATTTGGCCTTTTTAGATTAATATTTCAATTTTTTGTGCATAAAATTAAAAAATAAAGAATGTGTGGTTATATTTTTTATCATTATACCTGTAGAGTAATGTGGGGTAAACGTACGCAGTGTACCCACTGTACGCAATCATATTCTATACTTGTATTATATAAAAATGCAAATGAATTTCTATAAAATGGAAACGGCTTTAACGTGTGCTGATGTATTCTGCTCGGCCTTTCGCCTGAATCAATATTATTTTGATGACCCTCCGTACCGTTTCTGTATAAATATTTACGTTTAATTATAGTGACCCTAAGCTCTAAGCAAAGGTAATGCCTGATACATTTTATGCTAAGTCGGGGATTGGGTGAACCTTTTTATCTATAAGTGGAATTCGTCTAAGGGGTTTGCCTGCTATTTCGTTGCCTGCCACCGTGGCAGTCACGTACACTTTATATACTTTTGTATTGAAATGATTGGCAATTAAAGCCTATCTATAGGTAATTCTTTTTGAGCCGTGAGGTAGTGTCGCTACAATTTCTTACATTGTGGTGATATATAAGCGTATGTTATGTATGGGAAAGTGTATCTTGCTGTCGAACAATAACGAGCATGTGAAATCATTGCTTACAGGTTTTTTTTTGAGACTTGATTTCACGCAGCATAGAAATCATTAAATTTTTGCGCCTTATGACACATATGTTGAAATCGTCAGACTCAATCGTACAATACTAAGTATTGCACAAGAGATAGCTTGAATGAGAAAATGAATTGAAACATAATTTAATAACATACATAATTATTTAGAACCAAAAAACTAACCAAATAATTACGATCACACTATAAAGTGTCACTACCGGTCCTCGCAATAAACAATATCAAAATATTTTAAATAGAATGTACCGTAAACTGGGGTTACTTTGAACTTTGGGGTTACATTGATAAAAACTTCTTTTATTTTTTAATCGCGAATATCTTCCGTTACCAAACGCATCTGTATATATTTTTTTTAAGTCTGGCAAGAACGATAGTTATCCTTATTAATTGTTTAGATACTTTAAATGAGTACGGTCGTTAGAATAGCGTATCACGTGTTTATATTTACGTATATTTTTTGCTATTTTTCGTGTATAAAATAACTTCTAAACTAACAATAAGGTTAGTGAAGTAAACGGTTCTTAATCACAATTAACTTGTCACAAGTGTGTTTAGGTATACAAATATAACGTTTTGGGGTCTTCAATTCAAATTATGTACTTATAACAATTGTTTTTATTCAATGGGGTGTCTTTGATCACCTACATGGGGTCACATTGATCAGAACCTTACGTATAGTTGGTTATGGTATGTCTATCCATTTGACTGTTTATTTTATAAGAAGATTGTTCTCTCTTCAATGGTTGATTTTTGTTTTTAATAAAGTTGAATACTGAAGTTTTTTTTATAATATATCGGGGTTACTTTGATCACAAATATTTGACCAAAATAACCCCAAAACGACGTAAATTGTTGTAACTTTTGATACTGCGAACGGATTTATTTATTTTCTTAGGAGAAATTACTCCTGTAAGGGTTTACATTCAATTACCCTAAAAAAAACATAAGGTATCAAAGTAACCCCAATGTCAGTTTAACTTTGATCACAACGTTTTATTTTTCTATCTTCATACATTTTTAAAGTATTGTTTCAAATTTTTTTACCGAGAAAGATAACAAAAAGTTGATGTTACTATTTTATTATTGGATTTTTTTACGCCTAATTTTAGAAGATATTGAAGTTTAAACTTTAAAATTGATCAATGTGACCCCAGTATACGGTACATTCATTGTATTGGGAATATTTTTTACAG
Source organism: Thaumatotibia leucotreta (assembly GCA_025490895.1). Lineage (NCBI taxonomy): Eukaryota > Metazoa > Arthropoda > Insecta > Lepidoptera > Tortricidae > Thaumatotibia > Thaumatotibia leucotreta. The sequence goes on along the minus strand of JALPQI010030731.1, from coordinate 14,791 downwards.
CAGAGTAATTTTTTGGGCATTTTACAGGTAATTTCCATATTATGGTCATTTCGAAAGTAGTATGATTCCGAAAATCACAGGAAATTCACTCGTAATTTATATCGTCTTATGTGTCTGCTTTCAAAATTTTTCGACATTGTATGACATTTGAAATTACCCCTGTAGATACATCTAATGAGTACACAATGGCGTATATTTTGAAATAAATAAGTTCCACTAAAAATCCACAAGGGCTTAAAATGAACTTGTGTTTGGTTATTAGGACCTTTCAACGACAGCACCACATGACCGTAGCAACAATAGGCACATTTCGGCATAACTGACAAAGGAAAAATAAATAAACAACGTAGGTAATAAATTAAATGTTAAAATATTTTACTGAATTAGACAATGCTGGACGATAGCCGTATTTTCAATAACATAAACACTAGTGTTTTAAGTTAGGTATGAGCCTTTATGTCACTGGAACAGGGTTGCGTACCCAACACCCGCATCTCATTTTTGTATCGGAGACGCAAACTTTTGGTGTTTTAGCTGGGCATGTACTTGAGGTTCGAGAAATGCAACGAAGCGACATGACCTATTATGATCAAAATTCGAATGATTCGCTAGAACTCTGTTACGGCGATGTCGTACAAAACAAGCGTGTCCGTAAGCAGACGTTTATGTTTCGATGCCATTTAACAAGTACATCAGGACTGAAACAAAATAATTCGCCGTAAGTTATAGATTTCATATAAAATTAGTCTTGTTCAAAATATTATTTAGTTTCGGTGACTTACTTTTTCCTTCTTACGTCAATGACCCATTTATTATTTTGTTTCTCTTTTTCATCTCGCTTTTGGAAATTGGTAAAATTTACAGGCGCAATTATTATTTTGTGTTATTACAATTATTACGATTAATGGCAGCTACTTTTTTCTATTTTTATCTCAAAAATTGTCAAAGCAATGTTAAAATTTTATAAAAATCCATTATACGAGTAGGTACTCTTGTCACAAGCGAAAAGTGTAAATTTGAGCCGCAGCGAACACTGTTATCGTTTTTGGTAACCCCTCCACCAACTTTGCTCGGTGTCAATAAGTAGTAGCTATTATAAGGCCACTGATGTGTAAACATTTTTATGTACATCATTTAATATACCCATATTTTCTTTATGCTTGTATAAAATATGTTCAAAAGCTTTGCCACTTAGTGTAAATTTTAGCTCGCATTGACGATAATATTTTACTAAAAATAAATACTAATCTACTATAAACAAACTTGCTAAATATTCATTATTTAGCAAGTGTGTTTTTAGTAGACCTTAGATATTTCGCGCTCTATGAAAGAAACTTGTTTTTCGAGCTAAAATTGACACTAACTGGCAAAACAAATCGGAATTAAATAATGTCTTTACAACAAAATTGTATTGATCCTTCTGAAACCTCCACATACCTCCCAGGGCTTTTGGTGAGTCTCATTAGCATACAGGCAACGCACATGCGTTTGTTTTTGACCACATTTTGCTTCTTACGACCTCGAGAATACGTTATCAAAGTTATTCGGTTTCCCCGTGTTAAGGTGCGGCTCCACTGACGCGGGGCGGAGCGGAGCTGTGCAAAATTGACCCATTACATTCTTCAAATTCAAAATTGTCAACACTGTGATTCGGTCTCATTGGCTGAGCTCCTATAGCTCCGCTCCACTCCTCGTCACTGGAGCCGCACCCTAACACGGGGAAACCGAATACGCTGATACACTGATATAATTTATTGTAAGGACTCTGTCAACACACTGTCTTGCAGTTTGACTGAAATTAAGTTCACTAGGGTTTTTTCTGAACAATTTATTTATTTTTACCAGTAAATCATTTAATAGATGACGCAAATTAAAATAAAAATCCTTCTTCGATAAAAAGTTTTCTCTTTTCAAAGGCACACAATTATTAGAACCATTAAAAGATTTAAAAAAATAAGTTTTAAGAAATAACATTATTAAATGACGTACTGACATTTCTATTACTCCCTCGGGAATTTCACTTTTCTATTACTCCAGAGTGTGATGAAAACATTTTTATGTACATAATTTAATATACCCATATTTTCTTTATGCTTGTATAAAATATGTTCAAAAGCTTTGCCACTTAGTGTAAATTTTAGCTCGCATTGACGATAATAATTTACTAAAAATAAATACTAATCTACTATAAACACACTTGCTAAAAATTCATTGTTTAGCAAGTGTGTTTTTAGTAGACCTTAAGGTGCATTTAAACCAAAAGAGCATTCGCTGTTCTAGCGCCTGTTCTACGAAATCAACCAATCACGTTTTGTGTACCGATCGAATTTCGTAGAGTGGGAGGTTTGAACAGCGAATGCTCTTTTAGTTTGAACGCATATTTAGATATTTCACGCTCTATGAAATAATTGTTTTTCGAGCTAAAATTTACACTTACTGGCAAAACAAATCGGAATTAAATAATGTCTTTACAACAAAATTGTATTGATCCTTCTGAAACCTCCACATACCTCCCAGGGCTTTTGCTGAGTCTCATTAGCATACAGGCAACGCAGATGCGTTTGTTTTTGACCACATTTTGCTTCTTACGACCTCGAGAATACGTTATCAAAGTTATTCGGTTTCCCCGTGTTAAGGTGCGGCTCCACTGACGCGGAGCTGTGCAAAATTGACACATTACATTCTACAAATTCAAAATTTTAAACACTGTGATGGGGTCTCATTGTCTGAGCTCCCACAGCTCCGCTCCACTCCTCGTCAGTGGAGCCGCACCATAACACGGGGAAACCGAATACGCTGATACACTGATATAATTTATTGTAAGGACTCTGTCAACACACTGTCTTGCAGTTTGACTGAAATTAAGTTCACTAGGGTTTTTTCTGAACAATTTATTTATTTTTACCAGTAAATCATTAAATTTAATAGATGACGCAAATTAAAATAAAAATCCTTCTTCGATACAAAGTTTTCTCTTTTGAAAGGCACACAATTATTAGAACCATTAAAAGATTAAATACTACATAACTTTTACGAGAATACTTGTAAACAGATGTTATACCTAGTTGCTGACAATTAGCACGCGTTGCGCATTTGAACTCCATTGCAATCGATAGATCGGCCTTAATTTCCAGCTGAACTTGTCATTAAACCCCGTGTTAACGTATGTTCGGAAAGTGTTCTCACGTGAGATATAAGGACGTGCCTTCCTGTCAAACGCCTTTACGTTTAACACAGGGTCTACGTGGTGGTGTGGGTGGGCATTTTCACTTTTAGGGACACGAAATCATTCAGTGCACCATAAAATGGAAATGAAACTAATTACTGAAATAATTAATTACTTCAAAACAAGAAACAAACTACTCTACTACTACAAACACTCACAGATGTACCAAAAACTTTTTACTACGGATATTTCAGACTAAACAATTTTTTCCGCATACGAAACCAGACCTACTAGGTACTAATCCACACAACACATTTCTTGATAATATAATTGTCAACGTGTATTACGAGTATATAAGATTCCAGCAAGCCTAGCCAAGATGCCATTCTCCAATCGTGTATCACAAGCGATAAGTCACGTGACCATTTATGTACATTATTTTGGTCACGTGACTTATCGCTTATCGTATACGATCGGCTAGGCTTGCTAGAGTTGCAAGTGTTCATAATAATGTATAAGTATGGTGGGCAGTGGCCATTTTTTATTTCCATTTGCAAATAATGCTATGTTGGCGGCCTACCTCTACTTTTACTTCCATTTGCATAATTCGACGCCGACTAAACAGCCCTTTGTGACAAACGCTTCCTAAAATTGTGTCTATTCATTACATTTAGGACAGCCAGCGAGGGTTTACAATCAAGCCTAGCGATATTGATGGCGCATATTAATTAATATTAATAGCATTTATAGGTTAAAAGCAAAATAGGAACCAATCAAGCCCAATTTAAACAACTTCAAACGGGTCTTAGAGACAGATTTCTCGTCTGAGCGCAGACGGACCGGACAAAAGGAAAGTTTTTTATTGGCGGAAGTAATACGCTTAAAAGGGACTCTAAACACTGATTTCGATTTGATTTAGGATCGTACAGATTAAACAACCGAATATCTGATAGCTGGTAAACAATTATTAACTTTATGATGGATAAGCAGAGTCGAAAGTGAGTCAGCTAAGACGATAGCGTAAAAATAGCAGGCACAAAGGAAGGGAGACGGATTTATAATTAACTGCAATCAACACTGACGTATTGAATTTCAAGCATTTTGTACAGTTACGGGAGCAAATGTTTGTATGACAACATTTATTAAAAACAACTGGCTTTAAAAATGCTGCTGTTATTACTTTTATCCAATTGTGTTATAACTAATTATAAGGAAAATAAATATTGTATCAGGTATTTCTGAAAAAAAAAAACACCATTAACCGCAATGACGGCTGTGATCATTATAATTATATCTCTATCGTAAATGAGTATGGAATATTTCAATTATTTTCATAAAATATCTATAGGTATACCAAAATATGTAATGAGAAAATGAGGTACATACTACATATACGTCAATAAGGTGTGGAATGGTGTAAACTGTTTTTTTAATAACAATTAAATGTAAATAGTTTTCACTTAGAATGACAATTCAAATTAACTTAAGGTAAGTAATATTTTATTCGGTTACCGCGAGAATTACACATGAAATAAAACTTTGAGAACGTAATAAATTCGCGTAAGTATATTAATTAAACCCACGCAGACCACGAACCCTGTAAAGTGTTTGAAACGTCGGTAATTAATATACGCTAGTTTATAGTTTTATTATAAGGTAAGTAAATTTTCAAAAATTAAGTGTAATTTAAAAAATATTTTGTTGATTATTACATTAAGATTTTGTTTGGTTTAATCTACCGCCCATACTAGATTTATATGCACACTTTATACTATTAAATAATTACAGTGAAATCAATAGATACTACTGAAAAACACACAATAAAATCTGACATTGCAAACAACATTGAACATCATATAGCAAAATCTCAAAGATGTTATGATATCAGATGTAGTTACGAAATAGTACATTACGAACCGAGCGCGAAAAACATGAAGTTCGAAACGAGTAGCAATAAATTAAAACAGGACCAAAGGGAATGCTTAAAACCCACAAGCAACGAATTTCCTTTTCGCACGTGTACCTATAATTCGACATTTTTTCAGTACAAATAGCACTTTGAAGACTTAACCTGACAAGAAATGAACCACTTCTTGCACTAGTGCCTAAAAAAAGCACCATTTGTATTGTAAAAAAAAACGACTTTTACCATTTATGTCACTAAATATAGATCTATGTCCATTTATGTCAATAATATATTTTGGCATGCCTTTGCAAATATTGTTTAGAGACCAGATGCATTAATATATTCACAAGTCTATCTGTTTGCCATATTTGTTAACACAACTGTGAACTACTTCCCCTAACACTAGCGTGCGTGTCTGTACCAGGTTCCGCGACAGATGTTAACATACGTTGTTTGTTTTCTTACTTTAAGAGATATATTTGTTATTTTTTCCCTCGAAGGAAGGCCTCTTCCATTTTTATTTACGTCACTAGAGATTAACTGTTCGGATTCTTAGGCGCGGATAAAATTCCCTAATAGGCCATATCTTTTAGAAATTAAGTTAGCATTAACATGTCAAATTTATGTTGTTGGTTTGACTTAGTCAAAAGTACCTACTTGGTGAGTCAATTGTGATAAATCACGTGTTTTCATCATTCATTTGATCTTTTGAACATGCTTAAAGCTAATTTATGGCTTCAAAAGAACGCTTTACTCTTGAATACTTGTTTCAAATCCAACATTGTGTATTTTCCGAATTCAAACTGAAATAAATTATTAAACTCGACGATGCTCATTCTGTTTGTTTCTTTTGGGATTCAGGATTGCTGCCGCTTTTAACTGTGTTCTTAGAAGCAAGAATCTTCTGCGAGCTTTGTTTAACTAAGAGTTAGACTATAATTACTAACGGTAAGAAACTGTCTTTTGGGTGGTATCGGTCCGTGTCAGCATTTTTTAAATAAATTAAAGGAGAAATTTATTTTCATAACAACAAGTAGTTAAGTAACCTTAGCACAATATTAAATTAACGCTATGAGTGCCGAAGAATCCGTCACACATTATAATGGGTCTAATTATTAAATATCTCTCATTTTCTAGAAATATTTCAGTCAAAAAAAGCATTCGCTAAGCGATCCCTTTACCTTACACATTTATAATAATAATATCGAGATAGAACGATAAAGATATGAAATCTTGATTGATATTCACAACATATTTCAGAATTACCTACTCTTAATTCCAATAATATACGTTCCAAATTCCACATCAACATCCTGTCAAATTCAGCTTAAATAGAATTAACGAACAACTCATCGGAATCTATCCAAATATTCACTTTCCAACAGTGAGACGTGTTCCAAAACCAATAAATCACTTCTAACTTCCAATTGGTAGTAACCATTTAACGGAGGGGGAACTTTAAAAATGATTCCATTTTGACGCGACACGTCGGATTCGAGATGTTTATTTTTGTCCTTCTCGAATTTAGTAAAATTTGTCGTTGCGATCGGAGGGGAGGAAAGGTCAACTATTTCTGTCTAAACACTAGTCACGTCAAATCACCTCTGAAATAGCCTGGGCGTTTAGTACAAAAAATAGACAGAAGTGTCCTTATAGAAATTCCTGATTGCTTCTCTAAACGAAACGTACCTATAGGGCGCATGCAAATGCTTTAGATCGGTGAGACATATTGCACCTCATACAGTGGTTTATATTAAGATTTAAATCAACGGGTTCGTCGGTATTTGCAGCGCATTCACATAATAGTTCCTTATTTTTTATAACATAAGCAACACGAGAGAATACACATTTTTGAAACTTATAACTAAATCTGAAAGTACATATATTATGTTAGTGCAATTAATTACTATCAGGTAAAAAAATACGGAATGCCTATTCCTTGTTTAATTGGTTACAAAATAATTATTACTTTGCTGGATCTATGTTTGAAAAATACAGTTAAATAATAAAAACGAAATTCTTAAATCTAAACATAACGTTAAAAAACAAAAACATATATATATATATATATCTAAAACTAAAACTACCTACAATATTGGTTACATAGTTTAAACCACGACTACGTAAAAAATCCTGTGAAAATAAACAGACGCTAGCATTTACCGCTGCGGAAAACTTATGGCAAGGACATTATAGTATTATAATAATATAATTATTATGATAACTCTAGAGTACCGAGTTCCAATTTTCAATTGCTAGTTCGGATATTGTTATAAGGTAAACCCGGCTAAGATCGGATCTAATGTAAGATCGGATGACCACAATAACTATTAGAATATTACTATTTTTTCCTCATTGACTATATTATGCATGACGCCATTTCACCCCGCCCCTATCGCTAGTATGCACCAACCGCTCAGCCGCATCAGTCGTGGAAGCTATGCATCTTCTTCTCCTTACTTTAGAGTTGAAATTAGACACTGGATTAGTCCGATCTGAAGCCAAGAAGGTTTTTCGGTTGGGTGTCTTGAAAAAAAATTAGTGCAAGTTTGGGTGTAGGTAGATTTTTCCTAAGCTATTCGGCTGAGCGGTATCAAGTTTTAGATTTAAAGCTTGATTTATTTTTTATCACAGTATAATACATTATACATCTGCAGCTAAAAGTTAGTGAGAGTAAATTTATGATTTTTTTTGTGACATCTTTTCAACTCACCGAAAAGAGTCCGGTCTTACCCGGGTGTACCTTAATTTACAGGTTTTACATGTACAAGTTAGTAGGCGAAAAAATACTTGTATTACACAGGCTCGTTTGCCAGAAACATCTTTCACCTTTCGCACAAGTATTCCTATTTGGTAGAACATGACAGCAATCAACGACAGAAAAACTTCTGTTATGGGCCCTCAGCTTTGTTTACTTTACATAGACATTTATGACAGGAATCAAATGGAAATAGCACACGTTTAATGAACTTTTATTTCTGTTTAATTTATGTCATGTAAACATGAACTCTTTCAATGCCCATTAATCTGATACACTCAAAACGTAACACATATAATTCTTTATTGCTTTCAAGCAAATACTATGAGTAGAAGTTTCACAATATAATTAAATAGATTTGTTTTGGTAAAAAAACCTTTTTATTCTATAGACGTTTTGTCATCAGCTATCACCAACATCATTTTCTCTCTCGCCATGCCCATGGCATATTTTCCTTCAACAGCCTCTCAACACCGTCCCCAAATGACGCTGCAATGACCGTCACACCTTCGTAGGGTGCGACCCGGCCACAGCTGCAGTAGCGGAAATGCGTGAGGAGTATCGTTTGTATATTCAGTTCAGTTCGTCATCAGCTTGAACATAGGTCACTCCTATTATATACGCTTAAGGACGCAGTAAAAGGTAATGCCTATTGTCATCACTCTGGGCAATTGCAAATTACAATCTAACTTCAATCCCTTAGTAGACTAAGTGACATTTTAGGAACTGCACATATCAAGTTAAATATTGTACCTATACATTCGTTTCAATAAACATTACTTACAGGCACAGCAATGATATTAATGTTATACTTAATATGTACCTACATTATAACTATTACAGTTTTCAAACGTAGTAGGTATAAATAGACCTATTTAATAGTTATTTATGTGGCTGGCGCATAATAAGAGGCATTAAACATGAGTGTGGTTTTATGAAACGAGCCGTAGGCGAGTTTCATAATAAGATCACACGAGTGTTTAATGCCTAATTATGTACAGTCACATACATAACTTTATCTACATCCATATCATTAGTTTAGAATGACAATTTACCTTTATTTTCATTGATATCCACTAAGTAATTACCTCTAAATATAAAAATTCAAATCAGTTGAAATCACTCAATTTGAGTAAGGATATCCTACAATAAATATTTATTGAAAAAAAACAACAAAAAGAAGTTGACTTCATAATGTTAAAATTAATATCATGACGACGATACTTTAATGTCAACATTAATGATGCACTGTACTCTGCCTGTACTTTAATGTTAACATTATGATACAGCCACAGACACCGGTCTCTTAATATAGGTCATTACATTACCGCTTCTGAATACATAACAGGGAAATTATGATATTCCTGTAGATAAAATAATATTATGTATCTATGCTATTCGAAACTATGATTGTGTTAATGGAATCTAAGTTAATGGACTATAATATCAACGTGGCCGTTGTTGCTACTTAATAAATAGGTACCATAGCTATTTTCGTTTATGTACCTTTCAGTAAAATATTTTTAATCAAATGAAAACCGGTGAAACCCAAGATATCAACATTTTTTCCTAAAAATTACGAACATTTTACACCAGACATTCAGAATTACCAGAATATTATTTTTGGAACAGAATTAGTAGATTGAAATTCAGAGAGAAAATAAACGTCAATCAAAGCGGACGAAATTGTTTTACAGAAATAAATTTGTTAACTACCTATAAAAATGTATTCACTTTCTAAAAATGTTCTAAAACTGTAGTCTGGAATAAACCTTTGTACTAATTGTAGGCTCAACATTGTTCGTAAATGTCTAGAGACAGGTCTATAAATGATAAATTATTTCACGTAACTTTTTAAGGATGTCTAGGGGTTAATCTGTTGCTGTGCAGTCATGTCTAAAAATATGTACACATTTTAGAACGTATGTCCATAGCACAAAGATCAAAATCGTTAATATGTTTTTGGAGCCGACCGCACATATTTAGAGAAACACTACAATTCAATGTATAATAAACCAATATTGGTTGAATATACATTGACAAACACATTTTTTTTATTCTGGAGGGTTTATCTCCGAAAATATTGACTTTAGTAAAAAACTTTCTTTTTCGACCCTTATTTTTTTTTGAGAGACCTATTCAATGATACCCCACACTTTGAGGTTATAGCAAATAAAAAAAAACATCCCCTCTTCACCAGATGGGGAGGTACACAAAAAAAAATCCGTTTTTATTCTACCTTTTTATCGGCATAACTACTTAATACGGCCACTGAGCTATGTTGCAGACAGTCAGACAGATATGGCGAAACTATAAGGGTTCCATGATTACTACGGAACCCTAAAAACGAACGAAACGGAGGAAACATTGTTCTAGATATCTCTCGATTACAACTGAAACTATTAACTGAATTGTAAGCGATCCTTTCATATCTATTTTCAAAGCTAACATTTGTTTGAACCTTTATTCCCGGCATCTGCATTTGAATTCAAAATCAATCTTTGCTAAGCGCTTAATTCAGTTGAATCTTCAATTTAATTCATATCTAGTAATCGTTAGTAGATTACATTCATACTTACTCGGTTTTCAAAATAACATAATATTTTGAAGCAAATGAAACTTATGTAGGTCGTTATTGAAGAAATTTTTTTTTTCTTTGATTGGGTACTTCAATTCTTTTTTTGCATCGGTCACTAGATTAGCATTACATAAAGTATGTTTATCGTTGAATAAATAAGCTCTAAAAACAAAACTAATAAAAATACTACTAAGTTTTTATACTGACCCAGTCAACAAGCCTCGTATAAATGTCTGATCGTTAAACGACCTTTACGTCTTTTTTGTAGAATATACTCTTAATATTTGTTTACATAGGCTCGTGTCCGCGACTGTACCAGATGTTAACATATGCCGGTGCTTTCTTTATTTAAGAGCTGTTTGTTACTTTTTGTTCGGGGCACGCTCCCGGTTCCTCACTTATTATTTATGGCTGCGAATGTACCGTGGATAAAGTAATTGGAAGAGAGCATTTGAAAAGTTAGGAAAATTATATTTAAATTGATGTTTTGAAATGTAACCTATTAAACACACATTTATTTTATGACGCAACAAATTAAGGTTCAAATTCATGCTAAGGTTTTGAAAGTAGGTACCACAGATAAAATATAGGGAAGATTCCGTGTATTAAGACATACCTGAACAAACTATTGTCATCCTTTACCATCTCAAGATGTATTCCATAAGGAAAAGAGACAAATAAGGTAGCTCTACTTGGTCTTGAATTCTATCAATGACTCCATTTTCTTGAACAATGCTACCAACCTGACTAGATAAAATGTCATTAACTATTAGTGTTGTCCAGTCTTCATCGTATGCTTTTTATCGGCAATAATAATATTTTTACCAAATTAGGTAGCGAATACAGTAGGAATAAACCTTATTTCCTACTCAGTATCACGATCTTCTGCGATCCTTAATACCTATGACATGATTTCTAAATCTACATTTTAGGATAAAAATAAAATCACAAAATTAATGAAATTTTATCTTTAATTAAAATGTCAAATGTCATAAGAAGTGTTCTGTCTAAAACGTATGCCACTAGTTGACGCCACATAGCGGTAGGGTCTCGCTAAGAAACAATTATCTAGCCTCAAAGAAAAACTAACTAGAAGGTCATTTTATTTTTTTACATAATTTTATTAACCCGTACAAATCTTAGAATTTAGACAAGTTTCTGGACCTGACGCCTCAGTGCTGCCGCCCTGGTGAACGGCATTTCAGAAAACCCTCATTATAACATGTTTTATGGAACTGATCATCCCTTAAAGCATACCTAACAATTTTCGTATGATGGCTTCTTTGTAAAATTAATCATGTGTGTCATTATTAAACTAAACTTAATTTACTTTCTGGTTGACATGACATTGGATGATTACCAAATATGGTGGGTACTACGTCAGAATTTAATCACTTATGCGCGTACCCTTGCCTGAAACAACAGCTTCAAAATGTGCGGAGCATATTTTTGAATACTTTTTAGGGAACCAGTCGTCTGCCTTTTTGACATTTTTGACCCATAATAGCCTTTGTTCAGTGTCCTGTGGCAACCTGTTGGAAATTAAAAACATCGAATCATTTTCTGAGTTGGCTATCAATACATTTATCGATATCACGATCGGTCTCTTAGGTACAACACTATGCGATACAAATATTTGAATCCCACTATTTATAATTACATTACGAAGGCAAATACGAATGGTTAATTCACAAAACTACACACATGTATCCGGCAACAAATATTGAATAAGATTTTTAGTTACTTTTACCTTAATAAGGTTCGAAATCTTAAAATTCAAGTCAAAACTAAATTACGGGTGAAACGTAATGTCTTTATTTTGTTCATTCAGGTAACCCTTGCGGTTTTTACACCCTAGAACCACTCAAGTCATCACTTTTATCACATTCCGTGCACTTATCGAACAGAAATATACATGAAAAGCTTTATTTTAATCACTTTTACTATTTGCGGTTTAGGTGCACTAGTATACCCAAACAAAGATCGTTGATAGGCATTGCCGGCGTCACCCACAGATAATAATAGACTCGGTCTATAAATTTATAAGTCTATGGTAGGTACCATGTATAATTTGGTATTTGTAAAAAGTATCACTAACCTAATGTGATGGCTTTATTGATAAGTAATAATGACCTAGTCTCATTGGGGAGGTAATATGCGTTAGTAATATGTAAATAGCTGCATGTTGTTCTACTTATTATACAACTATAAACGCTTCTATAGAAATATACGATTAGACCGTGCCATTTTTAATTTTACACAGATACAAGTTTTAATTTTATGCAGACAGAAGCTGGAGTTTAAACACGAGCTTAACTTGATGTGTAATAAAGCTGTTTGTTGCAACAGAACATTTTATTTTCTCAAACATGCAATGAAACATTGTCTTTACGTTCCTTAAAATAGACTCGGAAGTATCGCTTTTAGGGCGCAGTAACTCACTGGGATGGAAATGGAATTTCATAACACTTCAGGCCTATGCCTGCAAAGTAGGTAACTTTTTTTTTTAATTTCGACATTATTTTTTTTGTATTTCTTTGTATGTTTGAGAAAAGCACTATAAATACCTCGGCATGAAAACGGATTCCCGGCCTCTTTACCTATCCGGTGCATACCAACTTGGCAGGAAATCCTCATTTTCCCGGCCTCTGATGTAATGTACTATTTCACTCATGTTGTTCAGAAAAAGGGGTATTCACAAACATGCAATTAAAATATTGTCTAGCCTAGCTGAAGAAAGGAATTTCATGCAAAACTGAAGGTCAATACCGGAAAGTAAACTCATACGCGGGAAGACGCGCTTATAATAATACATTACTACCAGTAGACCTACCATGAGTTGCCGCTATGTTATTAACGCGGACTTACTTTCTATCCCGCTCGTACGCACTCGCGTATTGGCGTGAACGAACCGGACAGACAATAAACGCGCATTAGTAATGTCGCGGCAGCTCATGGTACGGCTACTAAGGCAGGAATGAGAGGGGTTACCGACCGAAGATATTATAGATAGGTCTCAGGCGACCAACCCCATTTCCAGGTATGTATAGTGCTTTACTCAAACATACAATGAAATATTGTTGTTATGTTCCTTAAACTAGGCTGCGAAGTATGACGTTTCAGGTGCGACTAGGACAAGAGGTCGTTAATGGAATTTAATACAAAGCTTGAAGGCCTAGGCCGGCAAAGTGCTCTTTTTTAATTTCATTCCACATAAATTCGTTGCTCAGGCATCATGGCATTCTGCCACTATCCAATAAAATTTAAGTTTTTGTTATTTATTTCATTGCATGTTTGAGAAAAGCACTATACATAGGTACCTCGGCCGGAAATATGGGGTTGCTTGCCTCAGACCTATCCGGCCTCGCTTCGCTCGGCCATCTTTATATCTTCGGCCGGCAACCCCTTTCGTCCCGGCCTCTATAGGTTAATGTTAATACATTAACTATAGAGTACTCTATAGTTAATGTTAATATTTGAGAAATAATTTCTCAAATATGCGAAGGAAACAAATTTAGGCTTAACCAAATGTTTGTTCCCTTATGTAACACCGCAATAGCCATTCAAAATAATATAAAATAAAAAACAATATCAAATGCACCTTAAGGCAATATTCGATTGTTGATCGTATGTATGGGCAATTATATCGTTTGTTCTATAGCTGAATGAGATGATGTCTATGCCAAAATGTCCACAAATTCACGTTTAATGGACATTAAAATAAAAGGCTTTCCCGGCCAAATTGCATGTTTGAGAAAACTTTATTTACCTGCCCCGTTATACCAGTTCCCTTGCACTACATTAGTAGCACATTGACGAATTTCCTCTCTTTTCAACTTGATAACTCCAGTTGCAAGTGTAAGAGAGAGGCAACATTCGGGCTCTCAGGTTTAATATTTTAGAACTAGCGATTTCGTTCGACGGAACTTTGGGACTATTATGTTTTCACATAAAATAAATGAAAGCGGCTTTGATCAATTCTGAGGTTTTTCCAAAATTTAGTTTTATGCGCTATAATTTACCTATACCTTTCTGAATCCAACAATGAGTAGAAATGCCACGCAGCAATGGTTAAATTTTTCATTCCTTCAGGCCCCAAACTATAAACGATAAACTCAAACTTTATCCTTAAGGTTGATACCAACAAATAACGCTATAGAAAAAAATGTTACGTCCCGTGGACATTTCTAGAATTCTCTAATTCCGTTTAGCTCCAATGGGTTGCAATGAAATCGTGCAACTTTCGCCATAACTCAAGCTCTCGATTTGCGACCAGTGTGTTATTTCTGTATCTGTATTGAGTTTTATCGACACGTCTTTGTTTCAGTTTCCTGGGATCTTGTTTTGTATTAAAAGTTCGATGATGAATGTATAGTAGGAAAG